>JAUEKX010021762.1:0-14518 GCA_031834005.1 Dendronotus venustus
ATGATGATGATGATGATGATGATGATGATGATGATGATGATGATGATGATGATGATGATGATGATGGTGGTGGTGGTAATGGTGATGGGGATAGTGATGGTGATGGTGATGACGATGATGACAATGACGACGACGACAATGATGATTGAATCATGAGTAGCATCATAATTAGATGATCTCTATAACGTACTCACCAACACATTCTGGCGGATCGTAGTCCCATTCTTCCCATTTGGTACACAGCACAGACTCGGGTCCATCCAGCTCATACCCTCGGTTACATCGGAATCGGATACGGCTCCCAAAGCTGAAGTCTCTTCCTAGAATGTAGCCATGCTCCAGGGATCCTGGGTGACCACACGACACCGCTGGAAAACAATTTCAATCAGAAAAAAAAGACAACTTTGTAAAATCATTGTCATTTTGTTTTATATTTGTTGTTATCAACATCTGTTTCAATAATGATATGATTGTAATTACAATGAAGAACGAAAGAAAGCAGAAATCAAATCCACTCTGCAAAAGAAAAGGTTGATTTAGTTTTGTATTTTTACTGTCTGCCAAACATGATTAAATATCATAATAGAATTTAAACTCTTACAATTACATAAATATGAAAAATCAAAATCTGTATTCTTAAAATCATGATAAATTTTTAATTAAAAATAAAGCAAAACAAAATCCACAATTTATCAACAGGCGGAAAGAATGCAGATAGTGATGCATTAGGGCTGCATGATTTTTCATGTATTTGGTTAGACCTGTTTTAAAGCTTCTCCAATGGCATCCTAATTGTTCTAGTTTCCACCTAGCAATAACCATGAATGAGAACAGCGTCATTAGCTACGGTGCTGCCACTAGACAGGGCCCGATGATGTCACAGACAGGTAGAGATACTCACGTTGACACTCAGGGTCCACAGATTCCCATTCGCCAGAAACGAGGCATTTGAACTCTGACCTGCCATTTGTATTGTAGCCCTCATCACAGCTGTAGGTCACATCGTCATTTGGACGCACACCAGAATATGCGACGGAGCCAGACGTCGGGGCTTCGGGTTTTGGACAGTCTAGAAAACGGTGGAAAATTGATTGAGACTATGAAATATAGCAGGCTAAATTAATTGTTGTCATTCAGATTCAGTATAACTTTATCATTTCTAAACTCTTGAAGGTTTCCACACATAATTGTTCTTAATTACTAAAACATAATTTATAAAGTTAAACTTGAATAAGAGAAATTGTAAAAAAAAAAAAAGACAATTAAAAAGACAAAATAATAATTTGTTATTTTCAACATTCAGATAATGCCATTGTGTCATTTCATGCATAACTTTGATGGTAAACAATGATAAGTGTTACAGTACAACAATGCTACATTCTAGACCATGGTAATTGCTTATACCTGTTGTTTTCATTGAATATATCACTTCCTTAATGTAAGGATCCAAGTTCTCTGAGAACATACTATCCCCACAAGTACTACTGATGCTTTTTGCCACCACTTTTGTTGCTTCTGCTGCTGCTGCTGCTGCTGCTGCTGATGATGATGATGATGATGATGATGATGATGATGATGATGATGATGACAACGACAATGATGATCAATGATGATACTGCTGCCGTTGCTTCTGCTATTGCTCAACTTCAACTCTTCAAGTCACTTGGTATAATTCTGAACATGTTTGTGTTAGTGATATTCTTCAAATCAATGATAGCAATGGCATAGCATGCAGTGTTTTGATACAGTGCTATGTTAAAGTTAAAGTTTAATGTACTTGAATGAATTGTTAGAGATTACACTTATTATTCTGTCCATTCTTGACACCGCAACAAGCTCATAAAAAAGACTATTAATGTCAACAGAATAAAAAAGTTAAATTGTTTACTCACCAGCTCCTGTAACTAACAAAAACCAATACAGGAAATAGGGCTGAGACGTCTTTTTTTTCCAGGAATATTATCTACAAAGTTTTCCACTTTTTTCAATTGAAAGCAATGGAACATATATTATCAGTAATCTCAGTAACAAGAATAATGTGCAATCTATCAACTCCTTTTTGAAGTCTTCTTCATTACAACATGCCTTTCCTTCCAACCATCAGGTCTGGACAAGAACAAAAACACCATCTCCGCATCCAAAAACGCACAACATTCTATCCATGTAAGAGCAGCCAAGATGAAGGATATTGGCTGCTTCATTAGGCAGGCATTGCACCGTACTTTGAGAGCATATCGCTCACAGCATAGAAGGATTTATAAACAGCAACAATATTAATAAACATGAAAAATCACAAAACAATAACAGAGAATCTTATTCTTTTTTGTAAAAATAATATTTATTTGAAATCTGAATAGTTCAAACAACGCAATTAGTATGTCTTAGAATAGCATGGACATCCAGTCGGCCAGGTGATAATAAACATGAGACCCCCTCTCCTAGAAAGAGCACACCATCCAAAATATCTTAAGATTCCTTGTATAATTGAAGTTAATTTAACAAATAGAACCCTGATAGTCATCCCATATTTTTTCAAAACCTGATTACTACGTATCTGAATTGATTTTATGCTTTTATTCAGAATTCTATGGATGTTAAAACTTTTGCATCATCTCAAATCTAATCAAAAACAAACAAACTGGAAAAGAGAATTCTCAAAATTTCATATTCTTTCTTTTTTAGACTGTGATGTGGCATTGTATGTAGTCCTCCTGTTCATTATAATAGAGACAGATCTCTATGACTTTTGCATTCTGTTCTATTCAAATCAATCAAAACTATATATTTTTTATGCAGCACCATTTAGTTATTTTTGACATAAAGAGACATCGAACATTAGAGCCTCTTAGACGTTTAAGATAACAATATTCTCAGTTCAAAAGATTTGTTGTGACATAATATTAAAGGCAGAAACAAATTATGATTATAAACTTATTTAATTATCAATATTCTATATTATGTACATGATAAAAAGATTTCCCTGAGACAAGATTACTTGATATCTGTTACTCTTACGAAATATTCAGTAGTGAAAATCAATGACAACTATTAACGAAAATCCTCAAATGATTCTCGAAAACTGATTGAAAGTCTTAATTTGAGGTCAAGTCTAGATTCAATAATATAAATACATCCTCAATCAAGATATATCTTTTCTCCATTATAACTTTGAGTTTTTCAATTTAAAACCAAAAGACAGGTGATTATGACCTTTGACATTTAAATAAGGGAACATACATAATCACAGGATTGAGATATTATGATGTATATTACAATTTTCCTTCATATAAATGAGTTGAACATTTTGAATACATTGCCAGGATTTCTATACATGAAGTAGATGTCTGAAATAAAAGAGATACATTTTTGCTAAGTAATTATCTTGAAAGTTAATTCAAATCAAGTAAAACCTCTGATATTCACTAATAAATGTTAAAGGTATGCAATGAAGTTTATATTCATACCAAAGTTTGATCAAAATTCATATTGTTACTTCTCAGTATGAAATCGATCCTGGGGGAAAAAATTCATAAGCTTAATTGAAGTTGTAATTCTAAAATTCTTCAGTTATACTTATAATATTCTTATGACAAATGCTCTTCTTTTTTGTAATTTTGCAATGAAAACCTGAAAAATTAAATAAATTTCAAGATATTTAGCTATCATTGCATTCTCAAGCTGCTTCACATTATTGGATTAAAAAAGCCATGCTTTGTTAGGCAATATAGCATCAGATATATTACATCTCATGGATTTATCCGCTAACAATGGTTACTTCGAGACAGAATCTTACCTTCACAAAAAGATGAGGAGGATGGAATCAGATTTCCTCTCAAAGACGCCTGAACTTCTGGCCAGGCGATTATATTTCCACGGAAACCATTACAACTGAATCTCAGATTCTCGATGTCCCCCAATGACAGCTCCCTATCCCAGACGTGTAGCTGTGTGAGAGATCCCACAAACGTCTCCCCGGTGCTGAACCCTCCTCCCTCCTCATCCTGCTCCTGTCCAACGATGAAGGCACCATTGGCTGAGGATTTAAAACGTTCAAATTCTTTTCAGACAAACATTGTCAAGCAAGGAGTTATTTTTTCTTTTACTTTTACATTGGGCCAAAACTTTGTAGGGAAACAAAGGTACATTTTAGAACTTTTTTCATCTTCATACTTCTAAACACACGCTTTCACTGACCTGGTATGGCTTTCCTAGTTGACAGGTCGTATCCCTGGTCAAACAGCAAGCCATTGATGTAAATCTTCCAGTCTCCCCGAGGACTCGACCACGTGAACACCACGTGCTGCCATTGGCCGTTATTCAGCCTTAGATCCACACTGATGATTTCTCCATTCACGTAGATGTTAAGGCTATTGAAAAAAAATTAACGTTATCAAAGTCTACTAAAACAGTTCCACAATACAATTCTAGATACCTTCTCTCTACATACGGGCCTCATCCATGTAAGAATAACGATTGTTTGGGAAACGAGTTACACTCATTCTTTTTTTAAATACTCACAAGTAAAATAAGTAATACATGGCATTATCTAATTCTTAAAATATCTTATTTTAAGAAATGAGGAATGAACAATGATTTCCTACCTCTTGTAGTCGGTAATTGAGAAAGCATCGGGTTCATCTCTGACAGCATACGAGAACGGCGTTCCCTGGTTATCATCATCCGATGTCTTCATCCAAAATGATGCAGTCACAGCAGTCAAGGGTTGGTTGATGCTCAATTGGGCATAGTCTAAGATACTTGGACTGGCAAATTCTAGTTGATAGTAAGGACTTAAAACTGAAAATAAAAATAAAACAATCAAAATGCTGAGAATGATAACATAGATCAATTCATTTCAAAAACAAAAAAACATCCAAGTTGTGAATTGTTGATCATTATTTACATATGTTTATAAACTGATTTCAAAGGGATTTTTTTTTTTACCCTGGGTTCTCAAATATACATCACGTTAAAGATCTCTTTAAAGGAAACTGAAATTTAACATACTGACATAGGCCTAAGCCAAAATTAACAAACAAGTAAAAATCGATAGAATTTTCAAGAACCACAATGCAGATCTTAATTCAGTAAACCATTTCTTACCTTCAGCACATGTTTTTCCAGAAAACCCTTCAGGACAGTTACATGTGTAGTCATTTATACCATCTGCACATATTCCTCCATTCTGACACGGTGTGTGGATCGCACACTCATCAATGTTCTGCTCACACATATTGCCTGTAAAACCCTCTTGGCACGTACAGCTGTGAAAATAAAATGGTGGTTAATATTTCCTAGCTATTTTGACTTGTAAATGTCTCCATGGCATTGATTTGAAATAGATATAAATCATTTGTTGAATATGGGTATTACACAACAAGTTTATTGCCTACATTTAATTGTATTCAGTTTACCACACAAGAAAGGATATATCTTTCAATTGAGTTAGAGAAATGGCTTGGAAAAGAATACTTACAAATCTGATTTTCATAGAAGTATCAAAGAGTAGAGATTTGTAATATCCAGTAACAGTTGGTGATATTTAGAATGCCATGCTATCATCTTTTACTTTTACTATTTATTTGTCAGACTCAGCTGTTGAGACGGTATCTACCTATAACTGCCAGGCAGGTCAATGCAAGTTGCTTCATTCTTGCATGGATCGTTCAAACACTCATCGACATCCAGTTCACAAAGGACTCCTGTGAAGCCTACTGGACAGCTACACACAACGGCCAGTTGACCATCCATTGAACAGGTTCCCCCATTGAGGCAAGGTTGGCCATCGCAGTTTTCTGTTGATGCTCCACATGTAAGACCTGGTGGACGCAGAAATAGGATTCTCATACACAAGGGGTATTGGGAGTTGAATGAAAGTCACTCTAACAAAGAAACATTGCAGCAGTTACAATGTGACAATGCTTGAAAGATTGACTGGTCATGGCTACAAGTGATAAGAATGCAACTCCTTCTTCCCATTTACAATTAATCACCTTTAACTATAATAAAACAGTATAAATACCAAACATTAGCATATCTGACATTTGTTTTCCTATCATGTTGCATACTATTACTATGAATACTTTCTGCATGAATAAAATCTTGAGCTTTTTCGATCACCTGTAAATCCAGGTGGACAGTTGCAGGTGAAAGCGTCTACCAAGTCCACACAGGTTCCTTCGTTTTGACACGGCTTGCCGACACAATCATCGATATCCTCTTCACACAAAACACCTGATGGAGAGTCAATGTAAAATCGTATCAGCTTACCCTCCAAACAATAATAATTGACACCACATAGTTCTAGACGATCTAGGATCAAAATGCTCAGAAACAAATGTTCTAATTGTGCAAGAAAAGGAAATCGTTTTACATTTCAGTAAACATGTAGTCATCAAAATGTGCTTCAATTTTGCAGGATTTTGTTAATATATATTCAAAAGAATAACATTTTATGTTAATGAAAACTATATCATAATCTGGAAGATATCAATGACATCTTTAATAAATAGAAACCCTAAACGTTACCTGTATAACCAGCCAGACAGTTGCACACAGCCCTCCCATTGTCAGGCAGACACAATCCATTGTTCACGCACGGATCACTTTTACACGGATCCACTGTGTCATCACAAGTATTGCCTGGAAAGTGTACAGGAATCCATAGACATGTGTAATGGGTGAAAATAGTATTATAGCTTTTCAGCTTGTCTCTAGATTAACCAATTGTAGGTACCGGGAGGCTAGGCTTGGTCATGGTGTGTACAAACCTACTTCTTCTCAGTGTATTTCATTGGAAGATGCAGAAGAATGTAAATCTAACATTGGTATAAAATTATTCTTTCCTTATCATCTTCCTCAAAACCAATAAATACTCACTTCTTCACTTACTTTCTTAATCCTCTGGAGTGTTTCATCAACACATAAGGTCAAAAACAACATTGAAATAGTCAGTTTAAAAATTCTTATATGGAAATCTCACGCACAGAGAGGGGATTTCTGAAAGCTGCAAACAAGTACAAAATCTTCCATTATCTGATGCTAATAAATTTCATGTCCATAACTCGAGATGAATAGCATGAGGCTATACCTGCAAATCCAGTTGGACACAAACAGGTGAAGAGGCCGCCATCTTTTGGTTCACATTGACCTCCATTTTTACAAGGGTTCTCAAATTCACACACGTTGAATTGTATGGAGGGATTGGTGGAAGCGTCGTCTGACTGAATTTGCCACGAGTCGGGAGCTAAGGAGAAAATAAGACAGTTTATTCTATCATAATTGTCATTAGGTAATCATTGCGATAAATAATCTATTTTTGGTAATGACCAACCTAAAAGACTAAATCTAAAAAGATGTTCAAATCAGAGTAATCAGAGCAGCAAGTAATCCTACAAAACGGCCCTGTACTTACACATGACACACTGGGAAATGTAGACTGCTCCAGTTTGACGCGTTGTTCCACCTCTAGGACACTTGAAGCATTCTGTCTGACCTACTTTAGGCTGGTAGCCATTTTGAGGACAAGGAGAGCAGGGAGATAATCCTGTACTACTGGCATGACCAGGGGGACACAAGTCTGGTGAAGAATAGATCATGATAATGCATGTAAGTATAAGCCAAATCTTACATAATATTTTAATGAATAGCAAACAGCATCATGCTCACAATCATCATAAATGGAAAAATAGATCCTTGTTTGCATGATGAATTATAATATTTCTTTTCAATATAAAACTGTCAAGAAACAGTTCTTAAGTCTATGAGCTCCAAAAACAGATAGAGACTATAATGATGGGTTTTATTCATTTAGAAACTTGAATAAAATACAGTTATTAGTTTAACTCTATTTTTCGATTAAATATGCTTATCATCTTCATAAATCACATGGGTTTTCTTATAGTCCTCCTATATTTGAAGTTAGATAGTTTTTATACCCACTAATAAGCTGGGATGAAAATAAGTTACATGAATTCACAATCAACCAACCAACTCTCCAGGCCTTTAAAACCTGCATTGCAAATTGCACCATTAGTAATTAATTAGAACTATTTCTACCTTCCCCATGTGTGTATAATTATTTATTTTGTAAAGACCATCCAGTCTATAATATGGATCGCTCTAGGCCTATTTGCCAAATAGGATTCTTCAGCGTACAAATCCAGATCCAGTTATGTCCAGACCCCGTAAATAATTGTGTTCTGAAAGAGTTAATGAGAGACAATAGATTTGACTTTCATAACTCTTAATCCGAACTACCTGCGCAATGTTTTTCTGAGACACTGCCCCTCCTGCTGGTCGTCTTTCCCTCTCCACAGGGCAGGCATTCCCTGGACCCGTAGTCTGACTGGTAGTTGCCATGGTGACACGTCTCACACGGCTCCAGACCAGTCACAGAGAAACTTCCGGGTTTGCACAGGGCTAAAAGATTAGGAAGAAATAAAATCAAAAGAGCCAATGTGGCAAAATCTAAATGAAGACAATTTGCATACTTTACAATGGTTAAGATTAAAATAAACAAAATGGGTTTGACAATAAAGCTGTACCATATTGAAAATATAAATCCAAGTTTATGTACGTACAATCTTATGAGGCAGATAAGATTTTGTAAGATATCAACTCCTTCCTCATGATAACAAAGAAAAAAAATAGTGAACATACCTCTTCTCATAAATATTATAAAAGAAGCTAATTGTGACATACCTTTACAGTCCTTCACATTTCGACAATTTTCTCTATCAGTCGATTTATCATCAGGACAACGCATGCATCTCATTTGGTTTTCCTTGTCTTGAAAAGTTCCCCGTGGACATTTTTCACATTTGCTCTGACCTTCACTGCAATAAGTTCCAACTGGGCAATTCACTGAAAAATCGATTTAGAGATGGCTGCACATTCAAATATAACCTAACAAACACACATGGAAATCAAATAAAACAAAGGGCATTTATTAACAATAACGCATTATTCAGTCACCAGTGTGATGTGTAAGGGCTATTCTTGATAACTGCTTCGACCTTCCTCTAAAAAAAAATTAACAAAGCACACAAAAAGAAACCAAAAAATCCAAAAATATACAACTCAATTCAACAATGATTTCTGTCGTCGTCTTTTTAAAACTCAAAGTTTACAAAGTGAAGGGGAAATAAGTTATATATTCAAATCATATCAAATTGTGGGATAGTAAAGAACAAAATTAAAGTACATTTGCTTACCACATTTCTTGTCCAAAACAATGCTACCACGTTGACAGTGATACTCAGGATCACTTATGTTATAAGACATTTCTTTGATGGCAACAGATTTCCCTTTGACGTTAAGAGTTTGTTTACTCGATTTCTTCATAGACAGAAGCAATTTTTCTATTGCCAGTTTCAGCTCCATTTCCAATTCGTCACTTATCTTTTTCTTGGAATGTGAGCCTGGACCAAGAGTAAAAAATGGGAAACGGTGAAGTTGATTGACAAATATAAAATCTTAATTTGTTAAACAATAAATAAAACACTTCTTTGTTTATAGAAAGAAAATAGAACAAAATTGATTGATGTAGGTCTGTGATGGAGACAATTATGTACCAGGAGATTGAAATGTATCAAATGATAATAGAAGGATCCTTTACCTGCAAGAGTGAAATTCAGCAGTATTTTTGACCTATCAGAAGGACTTTTTGCCGCCATAAGGCGACCAAGGGAACGCTTCTGTCTTCTCTTACTCGCAATCTGTGGAATCTTGTTGAAATCTTCCCAGAGAAATACAAAAATATAAATAAAATTCATTTGACTGATCTAAATCACTTCTACCAGGTTATACATATAAGCAACAAAATCAAAAATCACAGAATTAATAAGAAAGCATTGAATGATGTTTAACATAATCATTGATAATTTTTTTTTAATAACTTCTACAGTTTACCAGTGAATAGATGAGTATAAAATTTAATGTGCTTGTTAAGGTAAATGGATTAAACTAAAGAATTATAACAATATTTGATTTCACATCTTATGTTGTAAACAATGAGCTACATTTTTATGATAAAGTTATAAAATATTCACACCAACCTTCGTCATCTTCACAGACAAAACTCAGGCCTCCAAGCTTGCAGTTCAATTCATTATCACAGGCTTCATTTAGCTGGAAAAAAATATTTGACAAAGAATCCTTATTTTCAAAAATAAAATTTCCCATCACTTACATAATTGATAATAATTTCGAACCCTTTCTCAATTCTCTTCAACCATAACAAAAAATCGTATGTTTCAAATTTCCTTACCTTATCTTTCATCTCCCCTTCCAAGTTTTCTATCATTTCTGTTAGAACATTCTTTTCGTTACAGGAAATATCACTTGTAACAGTGATAGAACCAGGCTGAAGAATGTCTTTTGAATCTTGGACAACTGATGAAAAAAACAAAGGTAAATTTAAGACTTTCCAGAGAATTCTTTATCTTAGATTCCTAGTACTAATATTTAATATGGAATATAAGTGTCAGTGATAGTGATAGATAATAGAGATTTTGAAAACAATTAGCATATTCACATATTATCCAAATGACAAATGTTCTTGGTTGTAGTGAATACAAATTGCACCAAGTGTGTTAACTCTGAAAATACCCAAATGGAGAACAAAGCACAACAGGCTGATAGAAGATATCTTTAATGAGATTTTGTTATGTCATTAAAAATCCAAATCTTCCGGAGAAGTTTCAGTTAAAACATATCATTATTCAGCTTTCCCCCATATATGTATGAACCAAGGACACCTATAATGAACATAAATTACAGAACAGACTAGCCTATATTAAATTTCACTGCAGTAGCCAAAGTTTAAATTGAAATTGATTTGTTTTTGACTGCGATTTCAACAGTTTTTAAGCTCATTACTGAAGAGCCGTAAAACTCTAAAACAACAAAACAACAAGCTCATTACTTATTATACTTATACCTGAGCAGTCCTGGAATGGATAAAATTCTTGAGGGCTCCACACTCCTTTCTCATATGAACAGTTGTACTCAGTCGACGTTTTGTCCGCAAAGGTAAATCCTTCACTGCAGGAAATGGAGCAAGTCACCCCATCCTCTGTTTTTTCACAGGTAATGTTACCATTGGCAGGAGGCTCAGGAGTCATGCAAAGGTGGGCTAAGCAACAACCAGAAGAAATACATATATACGTTAAACTTTGTCTATCTAAAACATTGAAAAATGAAAAGACGAGACTTCAAACGAACACCATCTGATCCATGAAATGAAATTGAAACCTTATGATATTTACAGAAACATAAAAAGACAAATAAAAATGAATACAAAGTTTTTTAAACAATCAATAAAGTTTTGTTTCTAATTCTGACAAAACAAGCCCTTTACTAGTGATATTATGGTGAGACATGACATTTCATACAAATAGTGTTAGTGCTTTTTCCGGGGTTTTATTGTAAAATTAAACTGTTGATTACTGTATCTGTTATGATAATTTCAATACTTACGGATTACAACGACTTCCAGGACACATGTGTTGTTGTTGTTAGAATTATCAAAGGCGGTGAAAGTAACCTTGGTTTTTCCCATTGGGAATAACTCTTCTGCTTTTCGAGACGATCCTACTTCTACAGGTTTACCAGAGTTATCTGAAAACTGAGGTGGTTCTAGATCAACAGCTGTCAGTTTGGAGCTTGACACAATAGGCGATGGGGACTGACACTTGTCAATGTGTGGTGGTGTTTTATCTGCAAAAGAAAGGAATAGTTTTTGAAACATTTTTACATGGAGAAAGAAATTTCGCAAAAGAAGCTCACTAACCAACAAAACTAGAATTAACACATAAAACATTTTCATGCCCCTCATAAATTGAAAAAACAGAAAACAGGTAGAAAGTGAGAAAACTTTACAGAGCCGCTAAATAAAATCAATGTAGGACACAACTTTTAACAATTCAAGTGCTTGAATACAATCTCTTGAATGTGAAAATCATTTTAGATCTTGAAAAAATAACATGTAGTGAAGTCCGAGTTATTTGAAATTTTAAAACTCATATGGACTCATTTTTGATCAAATATGAACACACATAACATTACGAAATAATCCTCACCTAGAACTTTAATGGTGAAATAACATGTTGCGACATTATTGCTGAGATCCTTTGCTCGATAGGTAACAACAGTTTTTCCCAAAGGAAATTTGGATCCGGGTGAGACGGATGGCTCTGATGTGATGACGGGTCTGAGGCCAGAATTGTCTATAGGGACAGGCTCGGCCCAAAACACCTCCGTCATGCTGTCTTCCTCATTGGCCGGCACGTCAAAGCTAATCGGACAATGTAGAATTGGTGGGGATTCGTCTTGTTGAGGAGAAGAAATAAAAAGAAAAATATTGACAAACTTAGTGGCTATCTAAAACAATTCTAGCAGATTAAAATTTCAACTAAAGCCTATACTTTTTCAAACATCTTTAAGCACAATATCTGAAAATAAAGAAATTAAGATCAAGGTAATCTAGAAATTCAAAATTCATATGAAACTATTTTGTCATGAAAGTTCATGAAAGTTAAAAAACAGTTCTCATTAAATAAGATGTATCCTCAAGCTAATGAGCGGGAAATATATTATGAATCATTAACTTTAACAACAGGTATATTATCCGTCTCCGTAATGAGTTGAGAATAAACTAACAATCTTTAGCCTTATGAAATGAAATCTTTTAAAATACAATTTTTCCCATCAAATCAAATAAATTTATCAAGCGGCTATGAGTCTCCCTTATCTCACCAACGCATAAATTGGCTCCTTCCTCGGAAGCCATCCAAGTGCCATCTGGCGTGCACTGCTTGGTGTGAGGCCCCTTCAGCTTGTACTCCGAGCGACACGACACCTGGCAGGTGGTGCCGAAAACGACCTCCGAGGTCATGCAGGATGCAGGGTGGGTAATCCCGTCTTTGATCTCAACCAATGGAGGACAAGTGATTTCTAACATGAAGAATGAGAAAAAACAAAGAGTGAAATGATCATCGCATCGTAAGTATTTATTCATAATGATTTGTAAAATACCTCAAGAATGGTAGAACATAATTTAGGAGGTAATATTAGTAGCCTAGTAGTCATCATATTATCCTCCTGGTAATGTAAGGTCACAGATTCAAATTCTGACAATGTTCCTTTAGAAATTTGTTTTTTCACACAATTTTCTTCACTTAACTTTAACACAGGCAGAAAATGATTACAAAATGTCCAACAGACTATCTGTACTGAAAGATGGTTTCATAATGAATTTGAATAAAGGATGTTGAGCCTGTGATGAGGTAGTGTCCCTTGATACCGACAGAACAAAACTGTGAGGCCTGTGATGAGGTAGTGTCCCTTGATACCGACAGAACAAAACTGTGAAACTGGTAAATATCAATCCAAAGATAGAATGAAGGCAAGGGACTACCATCCTCAGTGGCAGGAATTAAGAAAAGAGTCTCAAGCTATCACCTCTACACCTGGTAGCAATGCCAGTCCAGAATGCAATGGCCAGGCAGGTTCTTTTCCTGGAGCCCAACAGCTGGTAGCCGGAGTTACACGTAAACCGACACACCGTGGAGTAGGAGAAGTCATCGCTGGAGCAAATCATGTGGCCATTCTTGGGCTGAGGCAAAGAAGGACAAGTCTTCACTGAAAAGTTGAATCAAATATTACATTATAAAACATTTTTGGAATATATAATAAGGTGAATGACAAACACATTCTCACTGATGTATGATCACTGATGAGAGCCAGATGTGACTCAAGGGAATGCCATGATGATATTATATTCTAAACATTCCAATTTCCAAACTTTCTCATCAAACAATAGTCTGTTATTTATGATTAATCCTTTTCTTATTGATGTACTAAAATAAACTTCCTTGAGTTTAAACCATTCTCGATTCTCTTGGTTTCCCTATTTAAATAAAGATATTAAAACTTTGATTCTTGTTCTCATAAACTGTTATAATCTCATGGATACAAAATGTCCTCTTTACTGGCATGATTTGGATAATTGAAAGTTTCTCAATTGTTTTTTCATTTAGCAAACAAACTTTTGAATAATCTTAAAACCTAAGAATATTATAAAGAAAGCCAATCTTATTGGTAAACAGATCAAAAGTACCATCTTACATCTTCAAATTTCTAGAGAGGAAAGCTGTGGATGCATGGTGGCTGAGTGGTTTAGACATTATTCTGACACTCGAGTGACCCAGGTTTGAGCCCCATTTTAGCACTTAGTTATTTCCTTGGGCAAGACAATCTACTCCCACTGCTCTTCTGCTGCTGCGTGGTTTATTTCAGTCTTCCTCGAAATTGAACCCAAAATTACAAAGTGTTCCCTTTTCAACGAATAAAGGCAAATTCTCTCTCTCTGTAAAGCTTATCAGGACAAAACGAAACGACCTACTTATACATTCATGACAAAAAGAAACCACCTACTTTTATACATTCATGAAAAAAAGAAACCACCTACTTTTATACATTCATGACAAAAAGAAACCACCTACTTTTATACATT
>JAUEKX010021873.1:0-14517 GCA_031834005.1 Dendronotus venustus
AATCGAAAGAGCGCAAAAAAATCGGAAGAGCGTACAAAAATAAATGGAAGAGCAGTGACACTTACGGGCCATCGTACTTTTGACCATGCTTTTTTACTTTTCAACGAGATTCGAGAGAGAAGGACGTGCTGAAAAAATCTAGAGAAACATTCTGAGAAGCTTTGATACCTGAAAGAATTCGTCACTGAGAATATCGTTCGTTCTAGTTTTTAAGATATATATATTTATGATAGAAATAAAAAAAATATATATATACAAGTCAACGTGTCGTTTATCAGCATTCCTGTGGTAAGAATTCTTTTTATTGTCTACCCTTTATGCGCAACTTAGGGAGCTTCTAGCAGGATCATTAGGAAGAGGGACTCCTTCGGTGAAGAAGTTGGGTTCCGGGAGTATTTCTGTTTTTTAAACTTAAGCAACAGTCGAAAATTTAGTTTATGCACAGATTCCCTCCCTGTTTCCAACAGGGGCAATTAGTGCTTTTAGTCGTGCACACTCTATGCAAAGTTGCCCTATTTCCAATTTGATGTGAGTGGAGATGATTAAGTAATTATATGGATTTTGAAAACTAAACTACAGATGTTCTAAAAGTAGAACTAGACGCATAGATATTCTATTGTGCTACTTATTTTCGTTATTTTTAGTTCATATACTTGTGATGACCGAGATGAATGCAAGGATTTTCCGTGTGAAGGGGAATGTTTGAATACACCCGGTTCTTTTGAATGTAAATGTAACAAAGGTTTTGCATTAATCGACCGAACAAAATGTGTGGATGAAGATGAGTGTCATGAAAATAATCATGGTTGTGATTCCAAATGCTTTAATACTCCGGGGAGGTAAGATTTTCCTTTATTTAGTTTTTAACATTTTTATTGTTTTATGAAATTTCGCGGATTAGATTCCACAAGTAATCCAAGAAACACTTTGATACACTCTTTCTACAAATTATTTGTAAAGACATCGTCATTTATACGCTTATTGTGTTGTTTTTCTCTCTACTTACAAATCAATCAAAATTAGCTCTTTTGGACCATTTTCAGTTCTCTTTATTCTATTATTATTAAACTAGGTTCAACGAATATTTCTTCACTACCCCCGGGTTTATAGATTATTAAAACGCGCGAGTTTTAATAATCTTTCTTTCCGTTGCATGTTATGTTTCTTTGCAAGATTTTGTTTCTGTTCTGGAGTATGTTTCTCTTAAGTAGTGTTTGAAAGAAAAACCAGATCTAGTCTATTAAATCATGGGAGTTTATCATGGGAGTTTTTTATGCATAAAAATAAACATAAATTCTTGAATCCCGGAAAACTCTTGTTGCCATGGCATGGTCTTTATCGTTTTTGGAGCGTGATGTTTACAAGCAGTCATTAAAAAAATATATCTACTCTACATTGCAACTTAAAAGGTTAAAAGAAGTATAATACTATAATGTATGGAGCCATTTTCAAAAAAGTGGCACATCCCGCGTGGTCGGTGTGTTTCGCTAGACCAAGGCCTCTATACTTCTTTGACTAAGAAAGCTATTTTATATCTCAAATGCATTAACAGAATGACTGCAGTAGCAAGGTTAAGCAGATCTAATTTGTGTAAGAAGATAGAATAGAATTTAGCAAACTATTTCAAGCGATTTAATGAAAGAATTTAAATATTTTCAATTGACAAATAGCTTTGAAGTAGGTCCCACGACTGAACTGACTGCTAATAATGAATAGAGTGATTACTAAAAGAAATGATGGATACTCTGGGTAAACGAAGAAAATCAGGCTAAGCACGACAAGGACGATCATTGTTACGCGCATTAAGTGTGACAGAGTGAGGATCAAGAAGCTCAATTAGAGGTGATGCCAACTTTAAAGCTTGATGAATTAAGATTTTAATTTGAAGTTTAATAAAATCAAAAAAAAGATAGAACTCGAAATTGTAAAAAAGAGGAAACGAAGGAACATCAAAATTAAAATAAGTTATTATCCTAAGCACCGCTTTTGAAGTGTGAGAACGCGTTCTAAGGTTTTCGTGTTGACCCCAAATTTGAGAAGAAAAAGAGAAATGAGAGCGAAAGAACGCATTATACAGAAAGAGAGTCGCAACTTTGAACATCAACTTTTTGCTACAACAAACCATCGAATTTATATAAATACAAATGAAAAATATGATTATAATTACAAATGATAAGCCACTAATGACCTAAGTAGTGCTTTGGCCGCGTAGGTGAGGTTCAAGTACACTGCACGCAGGCTGGCTTGCAAACACAAAGTGCCTGCCCGAGAGCACTAGTAACGACTATTTTGTCCTCCCTGAGTAGGTCACCGAGAGCTATAACACGGAGCTGGAGCGCAGCCACCCGAGACGTGTCACCCAATTAATACAAATATTATATATAAATATTTTTGCATCTATTTTATACATTACAAAGCTGATCTTGGTTAAATAGGTCATCAGAATAAAAAAATTATTTAAATCGAGATGCACGCATTATCTTTTACATTAATAACTTTCTGAAAACTAAAAAATTACATAAATCTTCAGTCTCATCAATTATAATCAATTTGTTACACATTGTCTTGACATTTATTACAAATTGCATCGACTTTTTATTACATATTACGTCAGCTCTTTTATTACAAATTGCGTCGAATTTATGAAAATATTATTACAAATTGCGTCAGTATTCCAAATCTTTTTTTTTATTACAAATTATGTCAGTACAGCATTTAGCCAATCAGTCAAGTATTTAAAGTCAATGTTAATTTTGTTAGTTAAGGATTTTATTGATGTTTAGATTTGAAGAGCATAGTGTCATCACCAAAAAAATAACGGTTGAGTAAGGAATAGCTTCATGAAGATCATTGATATATAGTAGCAAATATAAGAGGACTAAGAACAGATCCCTTAGGTCTTAACTCCCACAGAGTTGTGGGAGACAAATTGAGACTTTGACCGAGATCCAGAGATAGATACAAATTGCTTGCGAAAAGATGAAAAAGATTTAAACCAAGAAGGAGCTAAACCACAAATACCATAGTGGAAGAGTTTAGAGAAAATAATATGGTGGTCAACGGTATTAAAAGGTTTTTGGAGATCTATAAATATTGAACAACCAGTCAAGAGCTTTAAATTTTTTCGATGCAATTAATTGACCGATTTGTGAGGAGCGAGCCAAAAATCTTACCGAGATTTGATAAGAGAGAGATTTGATAAGATAGAGATTTGATAAGATAGAGATTTGATAAGATAGAGATTTGATAAGAGAGAGATTTGATAAGAGAGAGATTTTCTACTTTTAGAGGAGAGTCTTTTTTGAAAATTGGAATAACTTTAGCTTCTTTGATCTTAGAAGAAAAGACTCCTTTTGAGAATGAAAGATTTATAAGTTTTGCAAAATATTGGATAAACAATTTAACACACAGTTCAAGATGGGGATTGGAAAACTGTTAGGGCCCGAGAGAAGAGATCAAAATAAAAATTTCACTAGGCGAGACAGGGCTGATAAAAAAGACTGAGGATTTGGTTGTTATAGCAATTTTATAAAGGAGTGCTTAGAGTAAGAAACCTTTGTTAATCGTCTATAGGAGAAAAGAAATCGCTAAAGAGCTATTGTTACAAGATTAGATGAGAGAGAATTTCCAATTTCAGAGTAATATTAGAATTAGCTTTTGATGGTTTTGAAGAGAAAATTTCATTTGCTTCCTTCGAAATTTTCCAAAGATTATTAGAATTTTGAAGAAAATAATTTGAGGAATATTTCTGAAAAGTTTAATTTCAGGATTACAACTATTCTGAAATTCGCGAAAATAATTTTCTTTAACTGTCATATATAATCGTTCGACAGTCAAATAAGGTTGTCAAAGATTAAGTGTCAGATTAGCTAGCCAGGCTATTGTGACTTCATCTGGACTGCGGAGAGAAGATAGATCCCCTGGTGATTTAAAAAGTAGACAGTCTGTTACGATGTGCTGCACTGTCTGATTCGGGTGACTGCAGGCGCACGTTGCTGAGTCTTGAAGGCCCCAGCGTTGGAGTGTTTCGCCAACCAGAGCAGTGCCAGCTAGGAGACGGTTCAGGCATACCCACTGCTTTCGAGGAAGCTCATCGCCGTGTGGTGGTGACGAGGTAGGATTGTGACCGTCGTGGATCATGCGCAGCAGCTTGAGGGGGAGCCCACGAAACCAAACGGTGTTTCAAACCCGCTTTTTTCAGTCCCTCCGATGTCATCGGTCAGGAGAACCACCTGGTCAGTTGAGCGACCGCGTCGAAATCCAGCTTGTTGCGGAGGTAGCTGCGGTCGATCACAGGCTCAAAACGAGTGAGCATAAGGCGCTCTAAAAGGTTCAGCGGAACTTTTAGCATCGTCAGCTGGCTTTTTCTGTATGACGATTATGTCAGCCTGGCGCCAAATCTTGGGGAGGTGATTACTAGCCATGCAGTGGGAGAAGAACTGCATTCAAGACGATTGAATGTCTGCCAGGCTTGCTGGCTAGAGTGACTGAAGTCGATGGAGGCTGTTGTGGTTTCCCAACGATTGCGGTACCGATCGTCAAGTGCTCTAGTTAGCTTGTAAGCTCGCTCGTTTGCTTCGTCACCTGTGGTTGCCCTGATGAGATTGTCGTACAGTTCCTGGCATTCATCATGCCAGGTTGGGATTAGGTACGCACGGCAACCGCGAGAGATGGAGGTTTTTGCCGCAGCGAGGATGGTCGTACGCCCAGATCAGAATCTGGGCTGGGAAGCTTTAGAGCAGCATTGTTTAGGGACTCTGTGAAATATTCCCAGTTCGCCATTCGGAAATTCCATTGTTTGACCGGTCTTGTTTGTATTGAGTTTATGGAAGTTGACGACTCGATGATGGACGGCCGGTGTTGGGATTTTGAGAATGGTTCGAGTACACGGCGGTTAATGGCGAGCGATCTGAGTTTGGCGAACGCGTGATCGGGATTTGTTGTAGTGCCCAGCGTGCCGAATGGAAGCTGTCTGGTTGTTTGGGGTCGTGGATCAAGTTGAAGTTGGATGCAGAAGACCAGTCTTCCAGAAAGATGCCATCAGGGTTGGTGTTTCGGTAGCCCCATGTGACGCTGTGGCAGTTGAAATCGCCAGCGTAAATGCACAGTGGAGAGTGTCGTAGTAGTGAGTCCACGTAGAGACGGGTACCAGGCGGTTTGTAGGCGTTAGTGACGGAGGCACCCTCTACTTTGGTGGTAGTCCATTCTAACTCGTCCACTGGGCGCGGATGAGGCAATGTCGTGCCATTTAGGAGAGCTTTGGACAAACGTGGCTAATGCCATGGTCGCCGCTAATGCTGAATGCGGCAAGGTTGTATTCCGGTGTGTTAAGAACGTCGGATATTTTGGCATGGGTCTTTTGAAGCAAGATAATTGTAGCTCCATTCTCCGTCGCCAGATGAGTGATTATCTCTGACTTCCCTTTTGAAATTCCCTCTACATCGAGAGATGTATGACTGCCATAGATCTTAGAATACCTTTAGATATCCCGAGTTTATTTTTAAGTCTAAGATGGCGTTTAGTTAATTTAGTAAGAGGTACATGTAATTTACGAACCCCTAATGCTTACATTTCAATTTGTGTCGAATAACTCCAATATTGTGTTTTTGGGTCCATCCGATGTATTCAATGTATTATTTAGGTCTCTGTATTTAATTAGAAAGTAAACCTACAAAAATCACTTATTTTTATAAACTCAGATAGTAGAAGCAAAATTATGAGAACTTTGTAATTTTGTAATTGTGATAGACAGCGTTTCATCAAATATATTAATATTGTTTTAATATTTCTTGATTTTCAAATATACCCATTATTTCTAATGTAGAATTGTTTTTGTTTTAGTTATTTTTGCACTTGTCCGGATGGTTTCTTGCTTGATGATAACGGGAGAGGGTGTATCAAAACTGTTAATGGAACAGGTATGATTTTAACCGTAATTTATTATATTCAAAATGGTTTTTCACACTTCTTTTACGCGTAGTATTTTGCAAATGTTTTTTTTGCGATGGTATAACGTAAAAAAAAGTTTTACTAATAAAAAAAGTATAACAAACAGCAGTTGGTATCTTTTCCATAACTTTAAGTACTGGTATCAAATACGTAAAACAGGTAGGGTGTGAATACAGTTCTGCTTCAAGTGGTCGTACCTTTGTACTATTTTAAAATTAAGGTATAACAACCTTCGTCTTTGAATCACAGCATCTTCTAAATTAGACTAGCGTAGAAGTTTACTATTCTCAAAATGCAAACTTTGAAAGTATTCGAACAATTTTAACAGCACGACAAAATAGTTCCAAGTTGCTTTTTATTTAAATGAGATTTGATTTCTAAAAAAGGTTAGTTCATAACTAAAAAAAAATTATGACAAAATATCAAACACAAGCAACTAAATACAGACATAGGCACCTGGTGGCTATCCTATAATTCCCCTTTTATAGTTTTATATATTCTTAGTAATTGTATCTAATTACGTTCCGTTTTTTATTACGAATTTTATACTGAGAGTTCATATATGTTGTTATTTTATGACTAGTTCAGTTGTACACTTGTGATCATGATATTAGTAATATCGAAACGTCAAAAACAAGAATGAAAATATTGTACCAGTTGAGCCAAATTTGATCAATGCGAAAAAGAATAAATTATTAGTAATATTGTATATTATTGTTTGCATTAACATTCACAAATTATAAAGCTACACTGAAATAATGTTTATCTACTCAAATAATCGAGTTAAAGAACCTGCGTAAATAATCATTTCCAATAAAAAAAGTTTTCATTACATTCAACATTACTTTACGTCGATATCTAACGCAAATTGTTTAAAATTAATACTGCTGACTTTTTTTGTTATCATTCCTACTTTTAGGTGTAAAGGGTAAAGGAAGTAAATTTCTTTACAACATTACGGTCGACATATATGTGATCTGAACGCTTGAATAAACGTTGCACTTGTTATGCTAATTACTTTGTAATTTTATCCCACTTTGTTTTATGTGACTTTCAAAAATTATACCTGTAACGTGGGCAAATATAGACCAAAACTTTAAGAGTCCTTCAATTCCAATAAAACTTTGCACAACGACTTTTTTGCTGACTAAGATGCATACATTGTTGTTCGCAACAAAGTTTTTTGTTTCAATAAGAATTCTTATTTATACAGGAAAATATTCATTATATTAAGCTTATCGCATTCGTAAAGTGAGTTACAGAAACTCGAACCTTTTTGAATAATAAAAAATACGAACACATTTCTTCTCTCCAATTTTGTTTTAATTAATTTATTTAATCCCTTTTGATCTTAAAGATTTACACATTTGCCGCCAAAAACCTTCTTTTGATTTGGGCGGAAAAACTGGCTTTCTAGATAAACGTTGTTTTTTCTTTGGCGTTTTGATTTTTTTTGTGAGATGTCGGATATATAATTTTTTGAAGACAATGTTTCCATCTTATTCAATACAATCTAATTATTCATTGTACCAAATTTTATTAAAGTAATTAAGCACTTTCATTTTTGACCCAAAAATGACAAGATGATGACCAAAATGACAGGTAATTACAAGATAATTACAAAGTCGGCAAGTATTACAAAGTGGGGCAGGTATTACATAGCGGGGCAAAAATTACAAAGTAAGGCACGACAGCATCATCATCCTTTTTCATTACAATAAAAAATTTTATGATCAAAATAAAATTCTTACGAGCTACTTAAATTGTCTTAAATTCAAGATTTTGTGACGGTGACTTCTAAATAATAATAGTTAACCACCTATTTTTCTTTAAACGGACTTCAAATTACTACCAAACTAAATCTAAAATATAATTTAGATTTAGTTTGGTAGTATAAAATTAGTCGAATAGCAGAAGAAATCCCACTTTTCACATAAACAAGTAATCCGCGACTGGTATTTTTGATATAACATATATATATATATATAATCTGAAAGAGGTTTTATACCAAAGAATTTGATATTAAAAGCAGGGAAAAGATTCATCAATCTTACTTTTCGCTATATTAAAGAGAATTTTGTGATGCTTTTAATTTATTTTTAATAAACGTTATATTAAGGTAGCCAATTATTATATTTTTATAATATTTATGAGAACAAGCCTAAAAGTTTACATTGATTTCACAAGGGGGAGCATGAGAATTAGATCTTAGATGTCAGTTTGGTATTATAATTTCAAGTTTTTGATAAAATTTAACAGTCATGTTTTATCAATTTGCATACCAATTTAAAAAAAAATACTTACTGCAGTTTCAGCAGATAGATTAACTCCCGATTCAATAATATTTCTATTCCTACGAGATAACCAACTACATTTAAAAAAAGAGAAATGAATCATAATCATTCCTTTAAAAAGGTCTTAGGTTCTATTCTGTCACTAGCGAATATCTTAAATTTTAGTTCTTAGCTGAATTCCCGGTTTCAAAAAAAAGACTTTTAACAGGTTGACTTCTCTCTATATACTACTTTTTTTAAAAAGAAAAGCACTCTAAGAGCAAAACATAATACATATGCGGTGGAGTGCACTCAAAAAATCAACAGGTTCTCTTCATTAAAATTAATTAAAATGTAATACCCTTGGCAAAACTTCAAAGTTTCGCAGCTTACTTTGCCTAAAATACAATAAGTATTGTTTATTAGTTATGAAAGTGTCAATATTCACCTTTAGTGACACATTCGACATCAGACATTCGACATTCGACTCTTTGTTCTTATTTTACTACATTCAAATTATCTTGAACGTTAATTTAGTATAAAACGTTCATAATAAATACCTTTTAGGCTGTAAACGGTTGAAAGTAAAGATGAATCAAATATTGATGTCTCAATGGAGCAATGTTACTGATGGGTGGGCATGGCAAGTTGCAATTAGCGTCGTTTTTAAAAACCTTTTAAAAATACCCCGATACAAATGCATGGGTATTTTGGTCGATAAACAGTTTGTTCTTGCGACTGGCCATTGTTTGAAATTTGGATATATTACAATCAATCCATCAAAAATTATGTTGTCCTTGGGAAGTTACATGTATGGTGTCGAGAAGGCTAAAATCAATATGAAAGCGAGAGAAATATATTTTCATCCAATACTTGATTTAGGATTAATTCAACTTGATGAACAAGTATCATCCAGATTTGTCCAACCTTTGTGCTTACCAAATGCCAAGCATGTAGATACAGCTGTTGGTAAAAAACTTGTAACTTCGAGATGGTCCCCTGAGAGGTAAAGTATTTGTTTTTCTACATTTTCTTCCATTTGGTTATACTGTCTATCAAGATCCAGCCCCACAGATTGACCCTCTATTCTATGTTTCTCCATGCTACTGTTAATTTTAAAGAAGATATTTCTGCTCTTGAAAGTCACATATATATTAGCCTATGTAGCTATCACAATTTCTCTTTGGATGATAATTATGTGATGTAATTAGTATATCTTGTTTTCTTATTAACTTGAGTAAGATATACTATTCCCTTATTATTATGTCACAGAGTTAGAAAGATACAAAAATAAACGATGTGATCTTTAACATTCGTCTGATTTATATACAAAAAAATTAACTCGTATGATAAGGGTACTATCATTTTGCGCACCGTGAAGCCACTGAATATGTCATGTATGGCATCAAACAATAGCGAGATGAACTTTCCTTTTATAAGCAACCGTTTTATAAGCAATATTAAACTTTGATGTAATTAACGAATAATTAAAAAAGTAACAACTTTTGTTAACCCGTATTTTAAGAACATCAGAATTTTATTTTTAAATTCTATTTGTTCTAAAGAAAAGGCCTATTGAATAATAAATAATTTGAGCATCAACACTAAAAATATAACCATAGTAATGTTTTTAAATCAATTTGTTAAGAACTCAAGTACCTAAATTACCTAAAAAATATGTGCAATTTTAAACAATAGTAATATACCTCAAAGAAAATAAAAATTTGCATTGTTTCAAAGAATTTTGGGACACACGAAGATTAATGAAAAGAAGAAAAAAAAGACAAAAATAAAATTAAAATATGTAATTAAAATATGTAAAATAAAAAAGTATGAAATGTATTTTATATTAAAATACCTGTATTTTAAATAAGCGCCCCGGGCGCTAATTCGAGCATTTACGGTATATATAAAAAGATTGTTAAAAAGAGTAAAAATATTAGAATGCACATAGTCTGCATGTACAATAAATTATCGTTTTTTTAATTTTAGTCTTAAAGCGATCAAGGCAAAGCTCAGACTTTAAATCGTCGTTGAGATGGTTCCAAGCCAAAACAGCACGGTGATCAAAAGAGTTTATAGCTCGAACCGTAGAGTTTTGTTTTGGGATGACTAGCGTTTGACCTCTTCGTAGAGTATACGGACTGTTCCTTAGTATAAAAGAGTCCCACATAATAGGAGGATTTAAGTGATGAAGAGTTTTGAAAACCTCAATAACCATTAGCTGGAGGTTTTTTGTATGGATTTTTACGGTATTGCCTCTCTCAAGAAGCCAATCATAGTCTTTGTTGAAGCTGTTAAATCTAATACGCAGGATTTTGCATTGCGTATTTTCGATTACCAAGTGAGAGGCTTTACTGCAAAACATCCATATCAAAGGACAATAAAGGAAGGCAAGCATAACAAAAGCATTGCAAATAATATCACACTGGTTTTGACCAAGAAAACCTCTTATCCTCATAAGAGCTTTCGATTTACAAAGAGCTTTTTTGCAAAGATCTTGAACATGAGGATAAAACCTCAGCTTACTGTCAATTGTAACTCCAAGAGGTTTAACCTCTTTGGACGACACCAGTGGATGATTTCCCATCACAATTGAAATATTTTCAGTAACATAAAGAAACTTATCAGGATTAGCAACCATACCATTTAATGAAAACCAAGACAGAACACAATCTAGATCAGCTTTAAGATGCTGAATAACCACAGGGAGGCTTTGAGCACAGGATGATAAAGGGTTATCATCGGCAAAGTTGCAAAGGGATGATTCCTGTATTACCAAAAGCAAGTCATTTATAAATATGTTAAACAGAATAGGACCTAGTACCGAGTCTTGAGGTACTCCTAATGTTACATCTAAGTAGTTACTTAACGATGAGCCAACACGTACATGATGTTTGCGGCTTCTGCGGTAGCTGTGAAACAATCTCAGAGTCCGTTTTCCAAATCCATAAGCTGCCATTTTGCTATCAATATATCGTGAGGCAGACAATTAAACGCTTTGGAGAGGTCCACCAAAATAGTACACACCTTATCAGAATTATTTAAACAATTTTGCCAATCATGAAGCATTTTTAAAATAGCATACTGTGGATTTAAACCTTTACGAAAGCCACATAGAAGCTTAGGTGACCAGGTGTTTAAGAAGGGCTCTATTTGCTTTGCATTAAGGCGTTCGAATAATTTAGATACTGAGGGCAACAAGCTGATTGGCCTATAATTTGATTTCAATGTTGTATTATTTTTTTATGGATAGGAACGACATCTGCTAGCTTCAGTCCATCAGAAAAGTATGATAAAAATTTACGTTAGAATTAAAACAAGTAGATAGAGAGTTTGCACATTGACGACTTGCTGCTTTAAGAGCTCTGATAGGAATAAGACCACTGACAGTTTTGTTAGAGTTTAAAGATTGAATTTCTCTGAGCACCATGTGCTCAGTGACAGGCTCAAGATCAAAAGAAAGATTTTCACTATAGTTCAAACTAATAGCGATGATAGAAGGATGATCAGCGTATTTTGCAATAATTGAGGAAATTAGGTCAGACTCGGACTAAGTCAGAAATGTGTTCATGGATACAGGTATATCTGGAATGTTCAAACCATCAGTGATACTATTGAAGTAGTTAATAAAAATATCACAAGTATCTTCGTCCTGGTTGTAAATCACACAATTTTCTACAAGTAAAGGTTTCTCCTTTCAATTGCTGGATTTGTTTGAGAATAAAGGTTTAAAGGTTTGCCAAAATCCTTGCGATGGTGTGTGTCCAGCCTTTGAAAGGAAATCCCTTTTAATTTGTCGGTTTAGTGAAACAACTAAATTTCTTATAACGTACCATGTCCTCAGGCTTTTTACTTTTGTTGGCTAAGTTCTTCAATCTAGATCTTTTCATGATAGCCTTCCTGAGTAACTTACTAACATGTGGCTTGTTATTAGCTCTTTAGTTTTTTGTGGTGCATGTTTCTCCAATATGTTGGAAAAAATGTCGTTAAAAATTTCATAATTGTTAATAATAGCAGGAAGGTTATATTCTAGGTCATGCTGGAAATCGATATCATTATAGTTTTTCCGGTTTCTATAATTAATAATAGTAGATGGTAACTTATCAAATTTCTCTTTTAGCATTGTATAAATCAATGAGTGATAATCCATTAGACCTGTTTAAATAGCGCCAGTATGCATGAGAGACTGCTTCCTGTTGGAAAGAATAAGATCGATGCAGGTTCCAGTAGAGGACTTCGAACAGGTTTTCGATTTCATATGGTTGAATAGAGAATTCGATTCCATCAAGTAAGTTAGTTCTGGATTGTGAGGTTCTAAGTAAAAATCACCCATTATTATAATATTCTCATATTTGCTATAAAATAAAATTGATTCATAGATGCTTTCAAGGAAATAGCTGATGTTTTGTGTTGGAGGCCTGTAGATGTTTAGTATTAACCAAACATGGTTTCTCAAATTGATCTACATAGGAATAATTTGGATGTTCCCTGGGAACTAATAGTTAGTAAGCTGTCTAGAGGGATTACCAGTCCTCGCAAAAACCAAAATTCCCCACTTTGATTTGTAACATCGAGCCTGTATGGTGACTTGAAGTTATATAATTGGAAGTTAGATTTGGGGAATGATTCATCTAATTTTGATTCAGCAATAGTCAAGATATCGACTTCATCACTAACAAGAGTACCCAAGGAATCCAACTTATTTATAATGGAGTTAATGTTTATGTATGAGAGAATAACATTTTTTGGGTATTTTACTCTTAACGATTTTAGAGAAGCAACACTATTGTTCGTGATATCTGATATTTCCTCGTACTGTCAATTTAAGTCTAACTATCAGTCAGGTTAGCTCAGTCGGTAGAGCGTTCACTTTGTAACCGAAAGGTTGCAGGTTCGATCCCTGCCTCCGTCAACTCAACGTATGAGTAGCACAGCTTGGGTAATCTGAACTGTGCGGTAAGTCACTGGGAGCTGAGAGTAGGTGTGGTGCTCCACCTCAGTAATCAATCTCCCTGGTCTAACGCAAAGGAAACGGGGATAGACTCCCTCGTTGTATGGTTGATACCGACACTAGACCTCCCCGCATTACTTACTTACTACTTACTTAAGTCTAACCAAGCACACGATTTTAGGTTCTTAGCAAGATGAGCAATGCCCTTTCTATTAAGATGCAATTTTCTTTGCCAAACAACTTGAATCAACATTTTCATTACATACCTTTGTCAAACCATAGCTTTTCACAATATTATCGATATCCTTATTGAGCTCGGTACGTTTCTTGTTTAGATTTTTCCGATATTCACGTAGGTATATAGTTGATAGTGATATTTTCGTGTTGGCATTATTTTGTTTGATATTCTCTATAATTTGTATGACGTTTCTTTTTGTATCAATATCAGGTTTAGTCAAATAGTTTGTACCGATGTGTAGAATTATGTGATCAGAACTCTTCTCGATGATAGGTTTGATTAGTTTAGTCAGATTAGCCGAAGATGCTCCAGAAAAACTTCTAATTTGAGTGTTACATCTTTTTGAAGACAAATCTTTACTTTCAAGACAGTTTAACATACTATCACCACACACAATTAGTACTCTCTTTCTAGTTGATTGTGTATTTTTTCCGTTGTTCCAGTTTCTTTTCTGTCTTTTTTGGTGTTCAAGAATTTGTTATGGTTTCGTAAGCGAACAGCAGTTAGTTAATCGTTTGTTTACTGCACGTTCTGATAATTAGTGTCATCAACATTTTCATTGTTTTCCACATGGAGAGATGTAGGATTTAGTGTAATAAATCTGTTGTGATGAAAGTTGTAGGATTTATTTTTTGAGAGTGATTGAATGATACCGTTTTTTTCATGAACTTCCTCCCTTAAAAATATGATTTCAGTTTTCAGGTGACTTATTAATTCACTCATTTCGTCAAGTTTCTTTCTTGCTAAGTAAGTAAGCTTCGGGTATATATTTTCATTAAATATAGCATTTATACAGTTAAAAATATGAATCGGGTCCTAAATCAGGACTAAGATTCGATAAAATAAATAATAAAAAAATTAAAGACAAGATGCAGAAATTGTCCGAGAAACAAAATGCCAGACCAAAGGAAAGTTACTTAGAGATTTGATAGGAAACAGATCATAGTCTATCAGTTATTAGATGGCACCTTCCATTTAGTGACAGAGAAATTTAAATGGATATTGAGCTAAGGTGAGTGTTCTCCCTCATGGAGTCTGTCTTCTAAAATCTAAGGGGACCGGCCTACGGTCTTTCAGTTATTAGATGACACCCTCCATTTAGT
>JAUEKX010022095.1:0-14511 GCA_031834005.1 Dendronotus venustus
CAATAGAAAATGAAAAATTTTAAACAGGCTAATCAAAATCAAAGCAAAAACCTGTCCAGTCTAGACGGGGTATTTTTAGTTTCCGTTCATATGGGAAATTTTCACCCCGCCTAAGCGAGATCTCGATAAATAAAAGCGAGATCTCGCCTAGGCGGGATGAATGTTTTTCCATATGAACACGATTAGTAAAAAATGAGAATTTCTCAAGAAAACCGGGATCTCGGTCAACTTTTTCATCTCGGTCAGGCGGGGTGTTTTTCTCCATATGAATAGCCCCTTAGTAGCACTTACTATTAGACTTAATTAATAAGCATCTGTTTAGAGTAAAATAGAGATTTTAAGCATTAGATAAAACTTTTATTCCATTTCAGTTTGATGTAGCTTTTTTTTTTTAATTTGTAAGTACATTGTTAGACGAGCTGGAAAGCCAAATTTTTGAGAATTTCAGAACCAATCATGGTGGATCCTTGTGTGTCAAAAGTACCCTAAGTACATTTCCTTCCGCTTTTATATAGAAGAATTACCCCAAAGTAAATGTAGTCAGCAGTATTTCTTAAGCTTCAGGGAATGCTTTAAACAATATTTTATTCAAATGTTATGATTCAATTAAAGTCTAAAAGATTCAGATTTTTTCGCAGTTTCACAACCCATAAACTACTGTTACTTATATCAAGTGACTGCGTCAAGTTGACTTTAACCATTGTACGTTTCCCCTTTGATATGAAATTGTATACTGCGGGCATGGATAAAGAGAACCTATAACATTATATTGTAATAGTTTAAACCTGTCTTGGAAGTTCATTCTTCGATTTAAAGCAGAATTAAATTGTGAAATAAATTTTAGGGTTTTTATTATTAGATTTAGAAGTGTTTGAGGTTTCAGAGAACGTACTTGTGTGTGCCCACTCAGAGGAAGGAAGAAATATTTTATGTTCATGTTGCTATTCACTTAAAGAAATAAAAATAGTTACAAATCAAAAAATAACAAAACAAAAAAGTATAATCGCTTAAAAATAAACAAAAAGGTTAAAAATCTTTAAAAAATATAATGGTTTAAAAAGTTGTCCTTTTTCAAGTCAGCTGTCCAATCGCTTTGTTTCAAATTACTGGTAAAGAATTACCAAGCTTTGCCGATCTCGAAGATTTCGATGCGAGAACCATCAGAAACTCCAGTTAAGATCTTGCCTGCTTCTTCCTTGCAAGATTTGTCGCAACACCCAACTGATACTGAAACGGTGGCATGTCCTGCAGCGACACCAGTGCAGAGACCTTCGATGGTGACATCATCAGCTGCAGCGAACGGACTGACGGGTTTGCCTTTGTGATTTTTAGCGTAACTTATTTCTTGGAATCCAATGACTGATCTTCTGACGGTAGTTTCACAGACTTTACCGTTGACCTTGAAGACGTATTGTGCACAACAATATTCTCCCTGATTCTTGCAAATTAATCGGTAATCAGCTTGGAAAACCAACTTCAAAGTAGATGCAGCGGTCCGTTTGTCGAAAGGTGCACATGTCTAAACAAGAAAAATATAAAAAATTAATTATAAAAATAAATCTTTAATAAATTAAAAACTTGCTTTAATATGGCTTGGTGAAAACTAGAAGATAGTCAAAAAATTTTCAACTTACTTGGACAAGAGATGGGAAGCTTGAAGAGCTTGTGGATTGTCCAATACATTGTTTAAAATTAACAACAGCAACATCGTTTGCTCCGTTTCTGCCATCTTTACCATCTTTACCATCATTGCCATTTTTACCATTTGATCCTTTGTCTCCTTGTGGTCCAGTCTTTCCTTTATCTCCAGTTTCTCCCTTTGCTCCATCTTTGCCATCTTCACCATTTTGACCGTCTTTACCATTCCTTCCTTTTCTTCCTTTCTTTCCTTTTGCTCCTTTTGCTCCTTTTGCACCTTTGGCGCCTTGGGCACCTCGGGGACCTTTTTGTCCGTCTTTACCGTCTTGTCCATCATCACCATTATCCCCTTTCTCTCCCTGTTCTCCATTGGCTCCTTTGGTACCTTTGGCTCCTTTGTTTCCTTTATCTCCAGCTGGTCCTTCTGCTCCTGCACCTCCTGGTTCTCCATCTTGTCCTGGTTCACCATCAGCTCCTTGTTCGCCATCAGCTCCTTTCTTACCTTTTTTTCCTGGTTCTCCGTTAGCGCCATCTTTACCATCTGTGCCATCAGCTCCGTTTTCACCATCCTTTCCGTTGGTTCCTTTTTCTCCATCAACACCATCTTTACCTGGTCTACCTTTTGGTCCGTCAAGTCCTTTTGGTCCGTCAGCTCCTTTTTCTCCGTTGGTTCCATCTTGACCATTTGCACCGTCTTTGCCGTCTTTACCATCTGGTCCTTTGGGACCATTTAGTCCTTTACGTCCGTCTTTACCATCTTCGCCATCTTGACCGTTGGCTCCTTTTTTTCCTTTGGAACCGTCATCTCCTTGTGGGCCTTGAGGTCCTTTCTTTCCTCTATCTCCATTGGAGCCTTTAGGTCCTCTGATTTTCTTTCCATCATTTCCTTTTGCGCCGGGAAATCCCTTTGGTCCTTGGTCTCCGGTTTCTCCTTTCTCACCATCTAATCCTTTGTCTCCTTTTTCGCCATCTTCACCACGTTCACCACGCTCTCCTCTTGGTCCTCTGGGTCCTTGGTCTCCTTGAGGTCCGGTTGGCCCTTTATGTCCTGGAAGTCCGTTTGGTCCTTTTCTACCCTTTATTCCATTGTCTCCTTTATCACCAGGTGCGCCTGGGCAGGTCTCACAAGATCGGTATTGTCCGTATCTCTAGAAAGGTAAAATCAGAAAAATTAAACAAAGATATCGGTAAGTAAAAGTGTGTTAGCAAAATACCAGCTGAATTAAGATCATACTTACGTTATAGCCGGACACTTCGGACAAGTGGAGAGAACAAAGTACAGCGAGAACGATTAGTGCAATACGAGCCATTTTCTTGTTGAGAGACACTCGAGTTGTATTGCTTGTTGTTGTGCTTCTGTTAGTTTGATTCTAACTGTTAAAAACGCTCGTCTTTTATACAACTCTCAGGCAATTAACCGTTTCCGCTATTAAAGATGACAAACAATGGTAAAATAAATTCACTGTTTTCATTGGTTTTTCTATTGTCATATTTTGATAGATGTGTAATTAGTTTTTAATAGATCTTCCTTGTTGTTTCTGCTGTTCTTTTTTTTTTTTCGGGTTGTCGTTTTTTCTAAATAGTTTTTGCAAGACAAGTAAGAAAGTTCCTAGAATATGTAAACAAAAAATAATAATTTGATTACTGGATTACTGCAAGATGCTGTGAAACATTTTAATGCATATATTTTAATGTGTACATACCTGACCTTACTAACTGGATATTTAGGAATATAATCAAGTTAAACACTAAACGCACAGAGAGTTAGGCCGAAAATTATCAAACAAAATTTAATAGTAAAATATAATTGTCACAATTTTCGACTTCCCAAGAGAAGTTCATGCTTTACTTTTTTGAATATTGTTTGTGATTTTAGTTACTTTTAGTTAAAACTATCGTCTTTAATTTTTTCGATAATCGTTTTACAGATTCTACCTTTAAAGTCCCTCAAGAATTTCATGGCCAGAGTGAAACATCTTAAAAGTTTTTATTTTTAAAAAAGGGAAAAATATATTTCTTTTCTTTGTATTGATTAATAAATTATGCGAAGAGCTATATTCCCAAAATGACAAATTATGAACTAACATGTCTCAAAACCAGTTGTTATAATTATCTCATTAAATTGCAATATAACCATGAAGGGTTTCCTCTGCCGGCGAATAAATTAACTTAAAAGAAAGGCAAACCCCTGAAAATAATGGCTTATACATAATTAAAAACGGGTGATCTTCTTATGTAACAGCTGTAATTTAGAGGTGATTACGAAAACCTACAGTGACATTTGTTTGTATGAAACTTTATTAATTGTATTCGTAGGAACTTGCAAGTGTCCTTTTTATTAATTATAAATGTCAATAATTGTGATCGTCATTTCTTTGGTGTAACCATGAGATCAATTCACAATCAACTCATTCAATCAATCAGATAATCGCCAAACAAAAATAAAATTTAAAATACAACTAGCATCCCCAATCTCATTGACATGTATACTAGGAAACGAAACTTTTTTTCCTTTTTTCTTTTCTAGGTTGGAAGAGTTCATAAGTCTCTATAAAACATTAAATTTCAACGTCTATACCGACGCGGGAAACCTCTAGATATGTCAGCGTCCGTATATGTATAGAATTAAATAAATGAACAGAATTCAATCTTTACACCTTTTTCTTAGCAATTAATTTCGTGATATGACAATAAAAGAAAAAAAAAAAAAAAACGACACGAATTTTCGAACTTAAATGTGTCTCTTGTGTAGTTCAATTTTCTTTAATTTTTTTGTTCTTTTTTGTTTTGCACTTTTTTCTGTCCTAAAAAGCAGTATTTTCCGGTAATTACAATGAGGAGACTATAATATGCAATACACTAGAACAACCGATAGCTAAGAGATGGATCGAGAGAGTCGGCAGCGCTTGTAAAGGAGGAAAAGATGATTATCCTTAGTTTTTCTCAGCAGATGTGTTTGCCTACGGTGGATTTGAGATGTTCGTAATGGCGGCTTCTTCCATATTTTATCAACACTTCCTTTACCGAAACACCGTACCGTTCATTTTTGATGAAAAAATCTCTTCCCCATTCTGTTGTATCCGCAAACCAAACCAATGTAACAATATTCACAATATTGGTCGGCCTGGTGCTCGAATTGGTTTTATTTAGGGCCCCTTAGGGGCTGTTCATATGGAGAAAAACACCCCGCCTGACCGAGATTAAAACGTTGACCGAGATCCCAGTTTCCTTGAGAAATTCTCATTTTTTTCTAATGGTGTTCATATGGAAAAACATTCATCCCGCCTAGGCGAGATCTCGCTTTTGTTTACCGAGATCTCGCTTAGGCGGGGTGAAAATTTCCCATATCATATTTTCCATACCCTTTCATTTTCTATTGTTTTAAACTTCGCGCGTAATTCATTTTGTAAACAAATATCACGTGACATAGCAAACGTCCCGGTTAGGCGGGACATTTTTTTCCACATGAACACGCTCTGAAAACCATCTCGTTTAACCGAGATACCCCGGTCAGACGGGGTGTTTTTCTCCATATGAACAGCCCCTTAGTTTTAGAATTTCTAATTTTAAAACATTTAGTTATGATCTTTACCATTCGGAAAATGTTTAAATTTTCAAACTTCAAAATCTGTATTTTTACACATACAGTGGTTAAAATTGATATTCTATGACTTCAACCCTCACAAGGACCTTCAGAGGTTGAAAAAGTTACGTTTAAGAGCCACACGTATCTTGCAGCTCTTTGCACTTTTAATTGATTTCCTTTCTCCCTGTTTACAGTTTCGGTTTCTTCTTCCTTCAGCAAAATAACGTATTAAAATGCTGACTTTTGTTTGTTTATTTTGCGTTGCTTTGCGCAAAGCGAGTCGAATATCCGGCAATCGTATTACTTAGAGTTTACTTCTTTAGAAAAGGTGTACGGTATGTACGTATATTCTCGTCAGATGTTCTCATATTGTGTCTAAGAAACTCCAGTGGAGCATTCTCTTGTTACCAGTACACAGCCATGGACTTGTTTTTGGAATGAATATTGAAGTATTTGCCAAAATTAAAAACCTTTTTTTTAACCTCTAAGTTTTTCTTTGTTATTGTTAATGGGGTATTTTTTAATAGTTTAGTTCGGGTATTCAATATAGTGGATGACACGCCCTGTATATGATTCTACAATTCTTTAACAAAAACAAAAGCCAAAAAAATATAAACGTTATGATTCTGGCTATACAAAGGGTCAGGAATACGTTTATTTTTTTAACCACACCTCACTTCAAAGGTGGAGAGGAGAGTAAAAAGTTCCTTTAACAAAGACTTACGATAATTGATTTATATCTCTCTTTCGTAGATGTTTGACGGCCTGTAGATCCGCATGTGCACCCTGCCACGAAGATGTACCTTTGCTAATGGACACAAAAATTAAACTTATTTCTAAAACGGACTAGATAGAACCGTATGGTTAGGCTAATCATCACAAGTTATAAGTTCTGGGTTGTTGATGAACAATATCATCTGCTAATCTTTCTGCTATCCATAGAATAAAATACAATCCAGAGAGTACTGTTAGTTGAATTTTTCAATTTGTTTCTTCTTCATATGGCCAAGAACTTTGCCAAAAGAGACTAGTTCCTTATGCAATTAATCAATCAATCAATCATCCATGTATCCGATCATTAATGTTTTTTTCCCTCTTCTTTGGATTGTGCAGATAAATTTCTTTCCCGGGAAACAATATAATATAATTTTACTTCTTTTTGTTAGTCTTTCCTAGAGGATATTCCAATGAAACATAATAATACAAAAGAAACTCCCAGGAAGTGAGTGAAATGACTCAAGGCCAAGTTTCTGTTTTTGCTCTTTTAAAATTCCCTTCTTTTTTTTTTTATAAAAAAAATGGATTTTAACAAGCTAGACGCGGTTAGTTAATAATCGTCTCTCTATATGAAGTGGTTTACAAAAACAACCAATTAATGATTAATAAGTTTAATTAATTACAGATACAATTAATTCGTTACATCACTCCTCTATACGATACATCATGAGTCGAAAATAACCTCAAAACCACATACAAACGTAATTTGTAAACAACAAGTTCTATTTGTTAGACAAGTCTCGTATACCGATTTCGCGGAGGCAGCTCTAGTTTCTATTAGATATCCAGTTGTTTTTGTTTTTTTCTAGATTGGCATGCCTCTCAATGCAAATCAAAAATAAATTATCTCGGGGATAGTAAATAAGCTCAATACAATCGGACTGAGCTGCGAGATCTTGAACAGTGTACTGCTTCAACTTTGTTTATGATAACCTGTCCAAACATAGCCAAATAGTTGTAAGAAGTTACAGTAAAGCATTCAAGAAACTCTTTACACTGGACTTAAAGAGAGGCGTGTCATAGTTCTAAGGGAAGTAAGAGGCTGGTAGTGAGATCCACAGTTTAAAACTACAATTGTACCCATGTAATTCGAATCCTTTAGGGGTCTCAAAGTTTGACACGGGATTTCAAACTATAGGAGTTCCAGTGCTTACTAGCAAGCTCTGAAGGAAACGAAAAGTCTGTTCGATTTAAACGATCTTTTGAATTACACGAGCTTAACTGTATGTGGAATGAATTTCTTTTTTTTCTAGTCTTTGTGAAAGTCTTTTAAAACTCTTTTGAATTTTACATACAAGAACTACTGTATCTCAAAGCACTACCACACTTGTTTAACTTTTGAAGTTCTAATGCGCTTTTGAGAAACTGCGCTTTGCAGCGTTTATACTTAATAAATAGAAGAAAATATTTATTGCCAGACCACGTCTTGTTGTAATGAGGCTCTTATCATGTAACACTTTAACTTTTTGTGTCTGCTAGCTCCAGTAGAGCTTTATTGTAATCTATATACAGATGATGACCTGTTTTTGAATGAACATTAAAAACCTCTAACATCTGCATGCATGAAGCGGTATTTTTTGCCTTCCAGGTGTACTGACGTAATTTGTAATAACAACGCAATTTGTAATACTGACGCAATATGTAATAAAATCTTTACAATTTCGACGTGATTTGTAATATCAACTTTTTATCAACGTTTCCAACATTTTTTATTACAAATTACGTCAGTGCACCAGGTCTATTATTGTTGATGGGCGTGTTTGTTAATGTCCGAAAAGTTTGTTAATGTTCAAAGTCTGAATATTTACGATTTGAATGCATAAATAAGTTTAAAATTTGACCATTTGCTAACGAACCTTTAATATTATACTGCTACTATTAGAAAAAATGTTATTCAATAGAAACGGATTAAGCGAAATATGCACTGGAAACGAAGACTAAAGTGATATTTCTTTTGTTTTTTATACTTAAAATATAATCAAAAGCTCTATAATATACGATGGCTAAGAGAGAAGCTTTCAGAGATCGAGGTAAAACACGCTTTCATTATTTTGGTATGCTTCATATATTGAAATAAACTAAAAGAACTAAATTATAATCAAAATGAAAATAGTTATAAAATCGTTTTAAAACAAAAAGGTTAAAAATGTGTGTCTTAAGTATCTAAAACAGTAGTTTTACAGTTAAAAAATCATTTTTTTAAAAATGAATCTGAATCAGTTTTTGTCTTGGGTAATTTAGTAGAATTGTTGGAAATTTTGTGCACCAGATTCGTCAATCTCTTCGATAATGGTTCGACTCAATTCCATTTTGCCAGTGATCACCTTATGTGGCAACTGGAACTCATTGATTCCACAGCCGCGAACCTTAACGTCGATCTTGACCAATCCGGAGATATCTTTGGCGATACCTTCGATTTGGATGTGGTCATTCAAGTATGGTTTTGAGATGATGATTCGTTGTCTGCTGGCAACCAACTTGTGGTTGGCAAAAACATCGTATTGTGCACAACATCCCTTACCACCTCTGACGATGTAATCACATTCAAGGCTGACGTGAGCATTGAAGACAACTCTGATGTTTGTGGATGGCATACGGTTTCTCAATATGCACGGCTATGAAATAAATAAATTAGTATTAGTTAATAAATATTTTAATTGTTTTCTAGTATACATCTTTTGCTTTGATAAAGACAAAGACATCTTTAACTTAAATGAAATAAATCAAATTACTCACTTGGTTGTAAAGAACACCATTCGAGACAATAGACATAGCTCTATTGCACTCAGCAAAATTGAGATTTTTGCATTGACCATCTTTACCATCTTTGCCGTCTTCTCCATCTCTGCCGTTTCTGCCATCAGCACCATCATCTCCATCTGGGCCTTTACGTCCTCGTTTTCCATCTGGTCCTTTCTTTCCTGGTTCACCATCGTTGCCATTAAGTCCATTTTGGCCGTCTTCTCCAGTTTCTCCTTGAAATCCATTACTTCCAACTTTTCCAGTGTTTCCTTGTTGTCCTGGTGCTCCTGGCACTCCTGCTGGTCCGTCTTCACCGTTCTTTCCATCTCGACCGTTCTTTCCATTAGATCCTTTGTTTCCATTTTCTCCACCTTTTCCAACTCTTCCGGGGTTTCCATCTTTTCCTTTATCACCTTTTGGTCCTTCTGGTCCTGAACCACCATCATTTCCTCGATCTCCATTGGGTCCTTTTGGGCCTTTTGCTCCTTGAGGTCCATCAGCTCCACGGTTACCTGGACTTCCGTCTTTTCCGTCATTTCCGTTTTGTCCTGGTTTACCATCTTGTCCATCTTTTCCTGCTTCTCCGTCTTTACCATTAGTGCCGTCGGATCCAGTTGGTCCTCGTGGTCCACGTTTACCTTTCTTTCCAGTTTCTCCGTCTTTTCCATTCTTGCCATTGTTACCATCGCGTCCATTAACACCATCTCTACCTGCATGTCCAATATCTCCTCTTGGTCCACGTTTACCATTATTACCATTTTTACCAGGTCTTCCTGGATGTCCTGGTTGACCATCATTTCCACGGTCACCTTTTGGTCCTGGGTGTCCTCGTGCTCCTTGATCTCCTTTATCGCCATTTGGTCCTGGAATAGATTTACCTGGATGTCCAGGAGAACCTCGGGCACCACGATCTCCTCGGTGTCCTTTATCTCCTTGTTCTCCTTGTTTACCAGGGTGTCCTTTGAATCCTTTTGGTCCCTTATGTCCGGGTGCTCCTGGATGACCTACATCACCTTTTTGCCCTTTGTGTCCAGCATCTCCAGTTTCTCCTTTATCTCCTTGCTCTCCTGGCTTTCCTGGTTTTCCTCTTGGTCCCTTCGGGCCTTTTTCACCGACTTTACAACATCTATCTTGCCAGCTCTATAATAATTAAAGAGATAAAAATAAATGATGTAAATATATATAAAGATAAAGTAAGTTATATCTTTGCCTGGATATTTATCTAAATATGAAGATAAATCTGAAAAGTTTATATACTTACCGTTCCGTAACTGGCAGAAGCGAATTCTAAGGCGACAATGCCTACAAGGATAAATAGTACCGAAGTCCTCATGTTTTGTTAGTGTCCACAGCTTGTGATGCTTGTTTGGTCACTGTTTCGTGTTGTTTGATCTACTATCTCTATCACATCAGTATTTATACATTTCTGGTGTAATTAGTAAAACAATCCACCATTGTTTACGAAACAATGTTGACCCTCGTTAGTCTATAATAATTTAATTTGGTAATATACAGGGAAGCAATCAATGAAAATTACTGAGTTCCGGTGGTTAGTTTCAGCTGATTCACTTAATCACCTTACGTGAAGAGGTTCTCCGAAATGCTTTCTGTAGCTATCAAGATAAAGTTATATTTCTGTATTTTTTTTGTACTGTGCGCTTTTACTAATTTCATCAATATTTTTTTATACGTTTTTTTTGGCCTATAATTTTAAGAGTCCATTGAAAGAAACTGGTCAAGAGCAAACACAACCTAAACACTTGGAGACTTCTATTTGTTATTCTTTGAGTCTTTTAAGACTATTTATAGCTATAAGTAAAATGGACCATTATAAACGAAATGTAATGGCAAAGGACTGTAAGAATTGTTAAAGAAAGGGTCTTTTTTTGACAACTTATAACCAATTAATAAAAAGATCAATCCTCTCTATTAATTCTTGCTAAAGATAATTAGTAAAAAAAATTCTTTTTTTTTCAAGCCTTTGCGTACCGATATGATTTTGAAAATTGCAGTTTTAATTTTTGAAAACTTTTGAAAATTTGAACACAAGTGCAAAAAATAAAGTGTTAATCAACGAACAACCTCGGAAGAAATTAAACATGTTTGGTGAAATTGCAACAGACATTGAGTAGCGAAATGCATATGTCTAGTGGCGTTGAATAAAATAAAATAGAGACTAAAATTGCTTGGTGGAAATAAATTGCAAAGGGGGAATGATAAGTTACTCTCCATTTCGAAACAATTGCAACTTTTTATCCTCTACTTGATTGTTTAACGTAGGTTCCTTGAGTAACTACAATGAAACACGCTTCTAGGTTTTAATAATTTTATAATTATTAATATTTAAAGGACATCATTCAGTGTACTCACTCTCCTGAACCAAGAAGGAGTTTCTTATTAATTCTAAATATTACTAAATGAGTATTCTTTTCTTAACTCCAATCAAAGTATTGAAAATATTATTTCAATTTGTTGAACATTTTTTTATCATTTCCCTAGGTAAGACAAAAATTTATTTTTATTTAATCATTTTGGCATAATTTAGAATACATTACCAAAACAATGGTGTCGCATAATCAGCATTTATTAAAACATAGTGTAATAAATTATTTCGATAAGTCTTTGGAAACCCCTAATTTATTGTTATTATCGTAATAGTTTTGAAATAGAAACAACGGTGCCAAATAGATGTCATGACTGACTGATCTGTTTACAGTCAGATCCGCTAATTACTTAAATACCAAGGGCACATTAATAACGACTTAACTACCAATATATTAGCCGAGGAAATTGGTATAACAAAGCAACCAACAATATATAGCTCATAATCAAAAGAGTGACAAGAGCAGGTTGAGTAGAAATTCAGTGCAAAGAGCCTATTAAAATGTTAATTAAAGTCATGCCCATGTGTTGTTTTTGTTTGAAAATACCATCTGATTCATCGGCTTCTTTAGCCAATTTGTAGTTTTTATTGGCAATTATGATTTTTAATGAGGAGCCAGTATAGCCCTCAAGGGAATTGATGAGAACATAATACAAATTAGTATACGGCGTTGGTGGATTCGAAACTGCTTATTAAATGGGGCGAACTTATTTTAATGTATTGTCTAATTTTCTTCTCTCTCTTTTCCCTTTTTTTTTTATTAGTTCTTATGTAACCCTCTCCGACAAAAAAATGTTCCACAAAGTTATTAGTGAAAAAAAACCACAGAACTGCGGTAACGAAAATTGCTTTGTTATATTGAGCACATTACAAATTTTCCTTCTCTTGCCATATCCGAAGGAAAATGTGTAATGAAAGATGAAATCAATTTATCGTAAACCTTCAGGTTATCGTAAGATTAGACAAAGGAAACAGTCGTTCACCACAGAAGAAGAAAAAATATTATGAAACAAGCTTCTTTGAATTTCTGTTTCTTAGCCAAAAAAGCCAAAAAAACAAATGCTGAATTGCTATTACGATTTAGTCATTATTAGAAGTTATATCAGAGTGTCGTGGTAACGTTTCCGTAAAAAAACTGATTACATAATTAATATTTGCCTGCACACATAAACGAGAATATCGTAAGTTAAGAGGTAAAGTACTAAAAAATTTTTGTATAACCAAAAAAGTACGAAAGAAATCCAAAAACATCGTAGGTAATTTCTGACCTTTCGGAAAAGCACGGTTTTTTTGATTTCATACTTTCGAGCTCTTCACAGATGTTTTAAGCACTCTAGATTATAAATTTACCTTATGAAACAAAATTCTGAAATATTTTGGTCTTAAAAATAAAAGGGTTGATTTAATGGTAAAACTTGTAATAATTCAACAAAATACGACTTCTGGTCGGGTCTAACGTGGAAATGAGGTCGAAGGTTGGCTCTTATATTATTATCGATCTAAGGGAAAGTCGTTTGGAAACAGAAATATTTTTATTGGTGTCTAATCCAGAATTCTTGGCTGTGACCTTCCATTTATATAACATATTTCCTGCTGAATACTTGACTTTCAATCCCTAGTACGTTTTGTAATCACTCTATTTCGAAACTCTTTATTATTTAAAAAGCCTAATGGATGTATCGTTTCTTTTTTATCAATCCTTTATCTCCGAGTAGTCAAAACTTTCGAGCATAGCCTATATGGATACATTACTTTTTCTTCTTGCTTCTTCCAAAGACCACCTGCCTATGCTGTGTGATTATGTCATGTATCTTTCCATAAATACAATTGAATAAGTTTTTAATTTTAACAACTTTCTTACAACAGTTGACACGGTGTTTTGATTGGAAGTTCAAACTCATTTTCTACATAACATTTAACTTTATAAGTAAGGGTACTTTTGTTAAAGCTTTACCTTGCTTTCTTTGAGGTTAAATTAGTTTATTCATCAAATCTAGGGTTTCGGATTGCTACCAAAATTATTTTATAATTGTTCCTTTGTAGCTTTATCGTCCTAACTTCTCTTCTTGTTGGCAAAATGAATCACGTAAAATCTTCTGATTATAAACATATTATCGCTCTTTTTGCATCCTCTAGAATGACAAACAGATATTTATAGAAGTTATTAAATATATTCGCTTAGGTAGCGCAATCTTTAAACTGGTTTCTAATAGCAAATATGTCAACATAAGGTTGACAGAACATAATCAGGGATCCCAGTACAAAATGTTTAAACAACGTTATTAGGACTTTCTATGCGGTTGCTTGTAAGTGTGAATTGTAAGTATAAATTGTAAGTGTGAATTGTAAGTGTGAATAACTACAATTAATAAAAAAAGATTTGTGATATTAAATGACAAACATAAAGCAAAGCACAATACAAAAATAAAATTACAACAAGCTACCACATTTGGGCTTAACATGGCCATAAAAAAAGGACAAGTGTCGCTAAAATTTAGCGAATAATATTCTCATCTTGATTTGTAATGCCTTTCTTGTCATTGTACAAAGTTGTGATTAAAACTAAAGCGTTTTCCCTTTTTAACTTTCGTGCGTTATTAGCTGGTGTTCAAGACTGAGGTATCTCGTATCTCCTTTGATTTCGAACGCGATCTCCACTTTTCTGAAATTCGGAAAAATGATAATTTAGTGCGTATAATAGGGAAGTGGGCGATTCTGTTATTTAGAAACAATATCTTTGCAAAACATCCGCCATGAAACTGGTTATAGTTTCAATTGCCTTCTAAAAAATCGTTTAGCTTCATTTTATTGAGCATGTGATTGCTAATGGCTTTCCTATTTTAGAAGGGTAAAATAATCTTTCTGAATAGATGAATATTTAATGGAAGGACAAGGAAGTGTTAAGTACTATATCTTATCAAAATAATGCCCCTCGTAAAAAGAAAATTATTTGATTTGTAGTTTTAATGTGCGGATGTCGTTCACCCATTAATACGATAACAAATCATCTAATATGTTCATTAATTTTATTTTATTTTTAAGTAAAATGCACTTTCTTAAATGAGATTAGCTTCCCTCGCATTTTGTGTAATAAATCAAAATTCGTTCAAAGATTTACTGTTGATTTCAGTAAATTTTTTTTGTATAGTCAGGTTTACATGAATAAATATATTTTTCAATGTGTACTATTCAACCATGAAAAAAGGAGTCATTCTTAAAAGAACATTACAACCCTCAGTTATTTCAAACGTGAAGTATCTCGCCACATATTGAAGAGTTTTTTTTTATAAAAGAGAATTACATTTCCTTTTAACCCTTTAAGTGCCAGCCCTTTTTGAAAAAGTACTTAATTTGAGATTGAAAATTGAGCAGTAACTTCCATCTT
>JAUEKX010022205.1:0-20598 GCA_031834005.1 Dendronotus venustus
CGAGTGACTAAAACTAATAATTTTTATAAGTGCCCCTCTCGACTTAGCGCCCCTCTCGAATAAGCCCCCCCCCCCCTGAAAGTTAAAATTTTAAATAAGCGCCCCGGGCGCTAATTCGAGCATTTACGGTATACAAACCTTAAAGAAAAGCTGTGAACTTTTACTAAAATTTCACACACATTATTAAAATTGTCAAAAAGGTTTTTTGATGATTTTTACAACGTGTGAAATTCTTTGAGAAACAAATTATTGGGAACACCTTAGAGATACAAAAAATTGAGTTGTTTCTTTAAAGACAACGTTCCAACATGATGTTGTATTCTAGTAGATTTCAACTGCGGAAATTCGTTGGTAAATATGTTTTTTTTTATTTCAAGTCTGTTCCTTGGAAATATTGATTTATTTCCATCATATCTATATTTTCGTTTACTTTTTGCAATTAAATTTTGCGTACGTTCACGAATTTCCATATACCTAGAAAGCAGCAAGTATATTCTAAATTATTATTTCTTTCATTACAGTATTGTTTTGCTGGCTAAAGGTTGTCTTTCCTCTGCCACAAGTTAATCCACAAGGTACGTTTTGGCGATTAAGTTACGCCTAGTTTAAACGACGAAAATAACGATGAGAGTTTGAGATGATGAGATTTGTGGAGCTGAGGCCGAGTGGTCAAGTAGTTAAGTCACAGTGGCGAATATACCAAAGGTTTCCGTTGACCGTTGTGTCGCGCAACGAAGGCAGGACTCTCATTGATAACAGTCTGATTAGTACTGAAGAGACAATTCTGGGGAAATATTCGTAATTAATAAATAATAATAAGATGAATTCCATAAGGAATATTTAATATTTGTCGGATATAGTATTATAAGGATTGCATTTGGAAATATTCTAATGAATTTAGCTAAACACAATAAAGGTTTGAGAAAAGCGAGTTGGGTTTTGGCGGTTGTTTTTTGTGTTGTCTGTTTGGAAACTGTCACCAGCAATAAACATAAATTTCGTAAACACCAGGAAGCGGAATACAGAAATTAAATGAGTTAATCATAAAATTTTTAATCTTTTAACATGATGCGAGTTTTAGCTGTGATATATAACAATCATAACATGTCATCGTTAGAAAATTTAATAAAAATATCTCATTTATGCTTAAATACTCATAGCTCATTATTAAAAGACAAACAGAAATCGGAATATATAGCTTTGTAATTAAACATCTTTAACGATACTGATTAATGACTTCATTTAAAACACATTATACGAAAACAATGATGATCTTGTATTTCCAATGCAGCACTCAAGTATATAAAAGATAATCTTGATTATATAAAAAAAAGAAATGTGAGTAACAAATGTACAAATGGACATCCTGTATTTATTGTGATTAATTTGTTGATCTAATCTGATTTTTTTAACTCTTCAGTTTGATCAATTTTCTTGATAATTTAGAAAAATATTTTCATTTAACTTATTAAAGTCCCTTATCGAGCAATTGTTAATACGTTAAGTGCATAGATTTTCGCGAGGAAAATTTTTTTTGCGAGCCAGCTCTAACCAAATTTCACGATGACAAATTCGCGCGAATTGGGTCAGCTTCGCGAAAATCAAAATTAATCCACTTAATGTATAAAGTAGTTTCTTACTTCATTCATTAGATGTATGGGTGAAACGATTATATAATTTCACATATGAAACAACTGAAATTCTAAAGAATAAAGATGATGCATCAATGCAGTTACCGGACCTTCCATTCCCTTTACCTTACTGCACAAACTTAGCTACCTCGATTTACGTAAGTAATTTCTTTTCAATAATTGTGGGTAACAGTAGTGTACGTAGGATATGTGTATTTATCATGCAATTTTTCACAAATAATAATTAATATATATCTTGTTTTTAGGTTTGTACAAATGGTATAATCAGTTTAAATCGAAACTCGTGTCCATTTTCCCCAAAAACTTATGGAACAGAAATTGATTCTCAATGGCCTATCGTTGCTCCATTTTATTCAGATCTTACTTTCGCAGATGTGTCTAGTGGAGAATCGCCTTACCTGTTGTATGGTACCTTTCTCCATGGTGTCACACCAACAGATATTACGACGAGAGCTGCAGCTGATGTTAACAAATTATTGGGAACATCAAATTATGAAGCACTTGTTGTTTCTGTTGTCACGTGGTATTATGCACGTGCATTTGGATCTAACGAAGTAAATACTAAATTTTCAAATAGCAACCATTTCGGTGGGTTAACAGGCATTACCAATATTCGAGGTCTGATGACCATATCTTTTGACTACTTAAAAATTAAATTTAGTAATTGATATCCCATGAATGGGAATTAAATTTCCTGATGATAAATGTAAATGTTTATTTTTGGCGTTTGCGTGACATTTAAAAACTTGGGAATTGTGTATGGAATTTCAAAACGTAAATCAAAATTTCCAAAATTTAAAAAACCTGACTATTTTATCTGGGGAAGGGGATTCTGACTATTATTTATAAATTTTTACCAGATGGCTTTTTACCAGATGGTCGTATCACCCACAATTTTTTTGACTTCTTAACTTATATTAAGCTAAAAGTGAGTTAATAAATTTTTATAAATTATTTAGAAAGGACGGTACGATCAAAGACTTAAATAGAGGTGTCATCTTAAATCTTTTAAAACCATAAGCATATTATAAACTCAAATTTTCTCTAAATGCCAATCTAATGTTTTATTACCAAATAATCGTTTGTATGTCATATAAAGTGTCATTATCCATAGTATGCGAAATAATATCACCTGGTAACCAAGGTAACTAATGGTACCCTAGGTGTAATATGGTTAGACCTTAGGATCTTTTTTGCAAATGACAATAATGTATCATACAATTTCGTTCGTTCCTTGGAATAACTAAAAGATTTCAATTCAGTTTTAAAATTCTTTAAGAAACGTAAAAAACAAAGCAAAAGAAATTTTCATACAAAGACATTGATTATTTTAAAAAAAGATAGTAGAAAAATTTGATATATAGACATTTCTTTGTTTTTTAGGGAGTAACTTTTCAATCTGCCATAATATCCGATGGAATGAGGACATTTGTTCGTTTCAGTTATGGTATAATGGAATGGCAGAGCTTTACTAAAAATGCTCAAGTAGGATTCAAATTTCCTTCTTTAAGAGACAATTGTAAAAAAAGTTTAAACGAACCTTTATCATCTTACGGTGTCTTGAAATATCCATTGGATCGTATTGTTGGGAATATTGGTGAGAAAGGTGTTTGGGTTTACGAGTTATCTGCAAAACGATCTCCCATTGCTGATGCTAGTGGTAAGTTCTGTGCCTCACACCTTTCATAATATAATGAATAAATTAGAATCTTTTATAATTTAATATAGAACAAGCTCGACATTAAATTTAGGAACTGTTAATAAAAGATTTTCAACTATTTATCAAAGCATAGTTTTCTATTTTGAAATGAGAAGACGAAATGGTATGTTGATATTTTTTGAACATGACGTCCGATTCTTTCATTACAACTTCTAATTTCCATCTGTTCTTTCGCTTCTTTCAGCCTCAAATGTTCTTACACAAAAGTTATTAACTAGGAAATTTTAAATCAGAATTTATTATTATTTTTTTATTATTCTTGCGTGCTGTAAATAGAATAAAATCTGTTACAAATTTTTTTTCTCATTCTAAACTTCTTAATAAAGGAATTGAGGCTTTTCAGTATGTTCTTAATAAGATCTTAATTTTTTTTTAAATAACAGCCTCGACATTCTGATAAACTAGGTTAAAAAAAAAAAAAAATTCTTTTTTTTTTTAGATTTGGAAGTTTCTGTGCAGAACTTTGGAGAAAGTAAAGTAACAATAGGGAAAAGAATCGCGTTGGTTTGTCGTATTTCATACTATTCTATACCAACATACAGATGGTATCGAGATGGACAACTCGTCTCTGGTCAAACAAAACAATCACTTATATTGAATACTGATAGTAATAGTGAAGGAAATTATAAATGTCAAATATCAATCAATGGGAAAAGCAAAGTATCAGAAAATTCAGTGTATATTGAAGTAAACTGTAAGTTCTAAACAACCAGCAATAAATTACAATGTGCGCATTTTCGAAATAACTTGGAAATTAGTTTTACTCCTACCAGAATAAGTTCCTATAAATTCCAATTCAATACTTATTCAGTTATCAAATCCCCTAAAAAATCGAACTAAATAAATTGTACTGTAATTAATATTTAGTTTTGCTGGCCCCAGTTTTAACAGCTTCACCTTCGAGTAGTCTCACATCGAAAAGTAGTGTTGTTATCTCGTGTAACGTACAATCATCTAAACAAGTTTCTTTCAAGTGGTTTAAAGATAATGTGATAATAATTGATCACGACGCAAGTTTTTTGTACATTCGTGGAGCGAGTAGTGAAGATGCTGGAAGTTATCGTTGTGAATGTACCAATCAAATGGGAAAAGTTGTTTCTAATTCCTTACCGTTAACCATATTCCGTAAGTTCTCCTTAATACACTTCATATTTTTTATAATAGGGAGTATAGCAGTCGTAGGTCACAAAAAAGATTCTTGTGGGAACGAGAAGCAAGCGCACGTGTGTGTGAACATATGTTTAGTATGTACTTCTTCTTGGCTGCTTTCGAATTTGGTAAAATGATTTATTAACCGTAATAATTTAAGGATAAATTATTTTTCTACAAGCTAAAGACACCGGAAATTTTGGGTCAATTTAGGTCCATTTTTCTCTCTGAAGGTTACGTTATCTAATTATTTCCATTTTCGGCTATTGTTAAATGTCAAAGAAGCAAGAGCTCATCAAGAGCCAATGAGAGCTAATCAAGAGCTAATGGTTTAAAAATACTAATTTGAAGAATTAATGCACTATCATATTTAGCATAGTTTATGTAATTACTGTGCCAGATTACATAATGTTTGAACCAACGACTCTTGACTATTACAAGAAACTCTCAAGCGATATTAAGATTTTTTCCTAGGGAAGTCAAAAACTATTCAAAGACTTCTTTAACCACGACGTAAAAATATAGATATAAGTTACTTTTGGCATTGTTAATAGAATATTAATGTTTTATATTTGAATCACAGAGCTACGAGCACCTTCAGTTCAATCAACACATTCTGGTAGAGTTAATGAAGGAACATTAATCACAATGACATGTCAAGATCAATCTTCGTTTCCGTCACCACAATTAACTTGGGTCAATTCCAACCAAATCGAACTTGCGAAAGGAGCTGTTTATATCATCAATAAAGCTACTACATTTTCTACTGGTAGTTACATGTGTAAATCACAGCAAGGTGCTGAATTCCTGTATTCCGATGCCATTACTATCAATGTTACCTGTAAGTCAACAGTGTTCATGGAGGACTCAAAGTAATGGTTAAACACATTAAAACCTCTTCATTTGGATACATATCCAATGAACTCATGTATAATTTATAAATATATGATACTCATGTATCAAATAAATTTTGTAATTCTTTATTATGACCTTTTATCAATCGGTAGTAATATGTTTTTAACTGTCTACTCTAATTTTAATTTATAGACTTTAGATCTCCAATATTATCAGTTAATCCATCAAATGAAATAAAAACCGGCACCAAAGTCACCTTAACGTGTCATGTTGAATCGAATCCTGAAACCTTTAGGTTCAGTTGGTATAAGGAGGAAAGTTTTCTAAAGAATACAACACAAGACCAATATTTGATTGAAGCTATGACCAAACAGACGGAAGGATTGTACCGTTGCATGGCTTACAATTTGAATCATAAAAAACAATCAAAAATGGTTCTCAAAATGATTTGTAAGTTGTTCAACTTCTATATATTATTAAATTTTTTACTACTCGTTTTGTATAAGCAAACGAGAAAGCTGTAAATATTTTTTACACTTTTAGATTTGACAAAGCCATCCATTATAGTAAATCCAACAAAGTCCATGGTTACACGTTCTTCGAATATCATGTTGACCTGTGAAGTTACTGGTTATCCTTCTCCAACCTTTAAATGGTTCTTCAATTCATCACCTTTCCAAGAAACTTCTAATCAATTATCTTTAACCAATATTTCTCAAATAAACGATGGAAGTTATGTTTGTCAAGTTAGAAATTCGTTTAGTGAAATATCAAGTGATTCCAAACAGATTGTCACTTCATGTATGACTTTCCTTTTTATGATATTGTATGTTGCAAGATAATATGTATGACGCATTCATTTTAAAAAACTTTTAGAGACATTTTGTTATATTGATTTTTCCTATTTCAGATTTATCCGCACCGATTATTTTTTCCACTAATAACAAGCCATCAGAAGGAGATTCGATTACTTTAACATGTTCAGTTCAAGCAATTCCACTTGTAAAAACTACTGACATTCTATGGAAATTTAACGGACTACAAATTTCCACATCAAATGAATTGAACCTACCAAACATTAAACCATCAGCTTCTGGCGAGTATGAATGTATTGTGAAAAATGCCATCGGTACCAAAACCACATTACATAAAATTGTTGTACAATGTAAGTTAAACTACTGTATTTCCTTACTTAAAAGTTGGCGTTAAATGAAAAGATAAAAGTGCAACTCAACATATTAAACTAAAACAACATTGATTAATTGATGCTGAAATAATTATATATTTAGATCTTGGTATTCCATTAATACAATTCTGTCCATCAAAGGAGGTTGTTATAAAGAGCAATATTTCGATGAATTGTAATATTCGTGGGTCAAATATTGATAAAATTGAATGGAAAAAGAATGGCGTCACAATAGTAACGAATTCATCGCAATTGGATATTTTAAATGTAAATAAAGATGATACAGGAAAGTATACATGTCTTGTTTACAATGGAGATATCGTGAAAACGTCAGAAGAAGAAATATTTTCTGTTGCATGTAAGTTTCCATTGTGCGTATCAAAAACGTATACCATAGATGAAAGTAACTTCATTGAAATGTTCTGAATGGCTTCTAATTAAATAACTGGGAGTTTAAATTGCTTTTTTGCTTAGATTTGGAACAAGTGCTTTTCTCGGTAAGTAGCACATCCCCTGTAGAAGGTGGAACACTTCAATTGAAATGTCTTGTCGATGGGAAACCAACAACATTTCAATATGAGTGGATGAAAGATGGAATTGTGCTGCAACAATCTATTAATGAAAGTTTGGTTATCAATAACCTTAAAGGATCGCATAGTGGCTACTACGCTTGCACAGCAAAGAATTCTGCAGGTTCTTCTAGCAACGGAACTCGTGTATCTGTTTATGGTAAGTTATTCCTGCGTTAATTTTATAATCACTTTGCATCAATGACAATCCAACTTCATCATCAATCATCTTCCGGCTAAACTTCAAGGTAAACTAAAAATCAATTTTTACGTTAAAAAATGACATTTCCATGATATTAGGTAAAGCTGTCAACGAAAAAATTAGATGACTTATTCTTCCATATTTTAAGTATAAATATCTTAAAAGGACTAAATTTTTAAGAGTTGATGTAAGATAATATTCTGTTGAGTATAAAGTTATCTTTTGATTGATATATAATACATATGCTTTTAAGAAAATAGAAATTTAATTAAATTTTCTCATAGAAGTTTTGGGACAAAAAACCGAAATTTCCCAAAACTAATTTTTTTTTTTTTTCTAAGCTTATTTCTATGCTTCATAAACATCTTGCAATTATCAGCTTTATAAGAATTGTATCCAGTTATTTCGTTAATTCCACTATACTTATAGATGCCTTTCGTCACGAACAGATCCGCACTGATTCTTTTTTCCTTTAAAAACAGCTCGTTTTGGCATTACGTCACTTATATAATGAAAAACATTTATGGAGCATTGGAAACATTGTTTTATAAGAATGTCTAAAATTGAATAAAAAATTTATTTTAGAAACTTTCAATTTGGCAAAATCTGAGCCTAAGTAAACTAGAACAAAAAATAAAATATATTTGTAACGTGTCATTGTAACTGTTTTACAACAGACCTTTTTCATAACTTTACGATTGATCACGCACACTGCATCCCTACTTTCGTTTTCATCTTTTATTCAGTGTTATTTTGACCGATGGTAAATACCGTCAATCATATTTTTCGTGGAAGTACATGTGCACAAAGTTTTTGATTTCAAACAATAATTTTTGCTCGCAAATCTGAATAAATAAAATGCAACAATATTAGAATGTCTTGAGCTTATTAGCCTAGACAAATTATATATTATTATATAAAACTAAAAGAGAATAACGACTGCAGGTTGGCAGAAATTTTCGTCTTCTTACGAGACTTCCTCTGCTGATCATATGACTATGAGCTGATGAAGTCTCTCGTAAGAAGAGGAAAATTTCTATCAATCTGCAGTCGTTATTCTCTTTTAGTTTTATGTTTATTACTGCATATTTTTAAGTTTTATTATATATAACAACAGAAGTGCGGAGTTTTCTATATTTTATTTATATATATATATATATTTTCTATATATATGCATACATATATATATTGTTGTTGTTGTTCAAGAGATAATGTAATTAATTTAGATGTTTGACCCTTGCCCTTGGGTTTAAACATCCTCTATAAAATGGCAAATATAAATCAATTTGGTGAGAAGTTATAAATATCGTCAATAAATTCAAAAAAAAATTAAATTTTGAAGCATTTTTTAATTTTAAATTTAGAATAAAAAATTGAAAACTGAAAATTGAATCAATTTAAGCATTATATAAGTTACAAATAGCAACTGATTTTTTATTTTATTTTTTATTTTCTATTTGTAACTCAAAGCTAAAAGTGAAAATATTGACCAAAAAATTGAGGATATATATAAACTGAGAACATTTGTAACGATTGTTGTTTTTTATTTCTTAGTTCCCCAACAACCAAATTTAACGATCAAACCCAAGACTACTGTTTTCAAAGGAGCTTCTGCATCATTCATTTGCTCTATAAACACAGAAAAAAGTATAACTTATATTTGGTATAAAGATGGAAAACAGATAGAATGGAATCAAAAGGTTATTTTTTTGGACAACGTTCTTCTCACTTACGAAGGAAAATATCAATGTGCAGTTAATGATGGATATCAACTTCAAAAATCAAATGAATTGATTTTAATTGTCCAGTGTATGTTAAATTTGTCTCTAATCCTTAACTTTCACCTAAAACCTCTTTTAGTTGCTCAATATTTTAAATGAAAAGCATGATGCCTAATTGCATTTATTTAAAAGTTATGCTGTTAACAAGGTTAACAAAGAAAAATTTCAATTTATATATATATATATATATGTGTTTAATATATGTATATATATATATACTTTTAATACTAGATATTGATAAACCAGTTATCAACAAAGAATCTCTACTGGTTATCAATGGAAGTTCAGCAAGTTTACAATGCAATGTGAATGGAACTAAACCTATTAGTGTTTATTGGGAACGGATTGGAAAAGTGGTTTCCCAATCATCAACATTAGATTTCAATGCTATTCAAGTTTCAGATATTGGTATATATAAATGTGTTGTTGATAATGTTGTTGGAAAGAAATTTTCTGAAGCCAAGATAGATGTATCATGTAAGTAAAATAAAACGTTTTTACAATGACTTTAGGTTTAGTTTTATATATATATTACTCATTTTTTTATTTATTATAAAATTTCCACAGAGTAAAATGTATAATGTTGATTCTTGTTATCACAAATATCTATATAATGCATTACTCAAATATAAAACATATGCATATATAAATTTGTGTAGTTTATTATAAATAAAACAAAGGTTAAAACTGTTTTTTATTGCATATAATAATTGTTAACAGGTAAGGATAGTTCTTGAAAGAGAAGTTAAATTTAATGAAAAAAATCAATATTTTGAGATGTTTCTAATTGCTCTAAATCACTACATACTGTAGCTATATACATATTGTACAGTTTAAGATTTTACTTAAACTAAGAAAGTGAGATTGTCTTTTAAATACAAAGAAATGATGAAGGAAATTATTTTATTTGAAACATGCTTATATTCAATTGGTATATGTTTACATACAGTTGCTTTTAATTTGATATACCAATCACATGATGATGTAATTTTCACCGAAACCCAACGCCTATATCTCATGAATTTAAATATAGTTGAAATTGTCTTGGCTATCTCGTTTATAGCAAATAAAGTGGTTAGAGAGTACTTGGTCAACCCTAAAGTCCGCTTCATTCTTCATATTGCCCATGCTTGCTTGTTTAGCCTGTGGTATATCTTTGTCATGGTTTTAATAACAATTGATCGCTTCTTATCTGTTTACTACTGCCTTCGCTATCCTTTGATTTGGTCATTGAAAAAAACAAAAGTTTTGATGGTTTTTGTAGGTGTTCTCTCTGTGTTAGTGACATTCATACTAAATGGTGTGATCGCAGATGCAAGTGAATGGGATGTTACCAAAACGTTCACTATATACAGAACACCACCTGTTCTTGACATTCTCTTTGTTATGTTGATTTGTTTTACCTATGGATACTTATTTCATCGAATCAGGGTTTGCCAAAGAAATGTTTTGCCCCATGACAATCTTTCTGGTATCACTTCTAACCACACTGCAGTGAAAAAATTAAAAAGAAAATTTTATTTTCCAACCTTATTGATTGGGTCCTTCATGTTATTTTGGATGTTACCAAATTGGATTCACTATTATTACTATAAAGACAACACAGAAATTCCTAAGACTTTTCATGTTATTCTTGATATGTTTTATTCATTTGCTATTGTCTTTGATGCCTTCATTTATATATTTTCATTACCAAATATTAGGAGACAGTTTATTCGTTTATTTTATCATTAGTATGCACTAGATTGTATTTGTGCTTTTTATAGAAAAGTACTGTAAATTATCAAAAATTGTTATTATTATTATTACTTATAATTAAAACTTATCTTATAATCTTACAACAACTTTAGTAAAAGTGTTGAAACAGTGCTCAATACAAACATAAGAATGTAGAGCTTAATATATATATATATATCTTATAATCTTATCGTATTCATCAAAAAGCCCAAAACAAGATTTTTAAAAATAAAAGAAAGTTGTAGTTTTAGTTTAACTTTTTCAAAACATTTTGTAAGCATTCCATCTTATGCTATTACATTTATATTTAATATATGTTTTATCTTATAGATTTGGCGACACCAACGTTTTCAGTCTCACCTTCAAATACTGTGAATGAAGGAGATAATATAATTTTTTCATGCAATGCAGACTCCTCTGAAACTGTCACTTTCACATGGTTTCACAATGGAAACAAATTGCAAGATTTGTTAGGTTACAAAATTGTGAATAACATCAAACCATTAGATAGTGGTTCATATCATTGTGAAGTAAAACATAGTATTATTGGTAAAAAAACATCTCAATCTATTCAAATCACTGTCTACTGTGAGTATTAAATTTACTTGACTTTACTTCCTTTATGTTATATTACATTATATTAGAATATTTACAGTATATTAGAATTTTTCAAAAGAAATATCTATATTATATATTATCTATTTTAAACCTCATCAAGACTAGTTAATATTTTCAAATATGAAAATAGAATGCAGAAAATAATGAAACAGTTTTTAGAGGAATAAATTGTACTAAAAATAATAACGCAGAAAATATTTACATCTTTATATACTGGTTTTAGATCTACACCAGCCTGTAGTCACAACATTAAATTCTTCCAAAGAAACAACACTTATTTGCAATGCTCAAGGATCTCCTGAACCAACAATACGATGGTTGAAAGATAATGTGGAAGTATCACCCACAAACCAAGTGGTTATTGCTAACAATGTTTTTAATAAAGTGATTACCAACTACTTTTGTGAAGTGAAAAATCTTGTTTCAGCATTGACATCACGTGTAACATATAAAAATCAATGTAATATCTCAATTTACAATTACTCTTAAAACAATTACTCTAGTCTGAAATGTTTTCAATCTCTCATTATCAATTTACTGTATACGTAGGGCATAACCTTAGTCTTTTTTCTCTCAGTTTATTTAAAATAAATAATGTGTTTGAAACAACCAACAAATAACTTTTTTATTAGATCTCACAGCACCATTTTTGGCTAGATTTCCAAACACAGACATCATTGAAGGACATTCAGTTGTTTTTGTGTGTAATACTGATGGAACCCAACCAATTACATACACATGGTTTCACAATGAAGATCAGATCCCTGGTAATTATACTTCATTTCTTTATTAGTTGTTTTATTTTATTCATTTAGATAATTTTCAAGCAGCTGTCTAAAGAATTTTTATATTCCAGGTAACAATTCTTGGTTGGTTCTTGACAATTTGCAGAAATCAGCTGATGGGAATTATAGATGTACTGTCAGTAACATTGATTCGACAAAGTCATCTCGTGCTGTTATTATTGATGTTCATTGTAAGACAATTTTTCCTAGGAAAATAAGTTTTAAATTTTCACCATCAAAGATAATATTAGAACATTCCATTTGATTTGATTTTTTCATTTTCCAAACCTTTCTAACTCTAATCATGTAGGAACACTATAAAAAATAATTGTACATGTATTTGGTCAATCAAACATTAAACTCAAAAAATCCCTAAACTTGTATAGCAAGCAAATTTTGATAGTAATTGTTACATCCAAATGTTATTTATTAAAGATTTAAAAGATGCCCTGATAACAACTTCATTGCCAGTTAACAACCTTATTGAAGGAGGTGATTTAACTTTGACATGTGAAGCAATTGGTAATCCATCTCCATCCGTCACTTGGTATCATAACAACAAATTCATAAAATCTTCTGCTCAACTCACATTGCAAGAGCTAAAAGTTGAGGATAATGGTGACTATCTATGCAAAGTAATAAACCATGAATTGACATCAACTTCAAATGTTTCACTTGTTATTGAAGGTAATGTAATGCACATTGTTGCTATAAGACAAGTAGTTATGGCAATGGCTCTTATGGGACAATTAATTAAATTAAAGACATGATTTTTAATTATTTATCCTTTTATTTATTTAGAGCTTAAAATACCTCAAGTTACAGTATCCCCTAAAACATTACTGAAAGAAGGATCATATGTGTTATTGACATGTATTATTAAATCACAAACTAACATTACTCATACATGGTACTTCAATGATACTTTCCTTACAGCTGGTAAAAAACAATTAGAGATCTTCCCTTTGCATCAAACCAATACAGGCTTCTACAAATGCATAACTTCCACAAAATATAAACAGACATCTTCTGATAAAATATTTTTACAAGTTCATAGTAAGTATTGCTTGAATTTATGTTATTTTATTCATTAATTTTATTATTAAACAATTATATAATTAAGAAATTGTATATTTTTTGTATTTTCATAAAAATAGCGATTATTATTTTGTTCCAGCTATGAATCAACCAAAGATCACATCTAGCACTTCCAGATTTGATGTTCCTGTGAATTCGACAATCAATCTTTCTTGCAACGTCTTTTCTACACTTCCTGTTAATTTTTATTGGACAAAGAATAACAATGCAGAACAAATTGGCTCAGAACAAGTTTTAACATTAAGCATTATTCGATATCAAGATGCTGGTCTTTATACTTGTATTGCAAATACTTCCATTGCAATTTTTAGAACTTCACAAGTTGTATCGACACATTGTAAGTTTTACAAAGATTTGCATAGTGTAGATAATGTGTGGGCTTGCCAAGGCTATTATAATAAAATTGTCTAATAAATCATTCAATTGTAATTATATTTTATTGTTTTTTATAGATATGTCTGCACCTATATTGCAGGTGCACCCTTACCGAACAGTTGTAAAAGGTAGCACTGTCACCTTGACTTGTCAAGTCTTGTCATCAGAAACGAACTTGACATATACCTGGTACTTTGAATCTAAAGTCATTCAACAAGCCTTAAATAATGATTTGAAAATAATTCAAAATGTTAGTATTGGAAATAGTGGTAACTATGCTTGCCAAGTTGAAAGCAGTTATCATAAGCAAAATTCTTTGTCTGTGGATTTGACTGTGGAATGTAAGCTTGTTTGTTCATTTATTCCATGGTTTACTTCAAGCAGTAAACAAATTTATCCTCAAAAATACTTATTTACAAGTTTTTTATACATTCTGTATATAGCTCTTAAATATTCAAAGATAACACTTACCTATCCATAATCAATCATACGATGTATGGATGTATGATAAACATCACATTTTTATTTATTTTTTATAGATCTTCAACCACCAAAGATCACACCTGATATTCAAAAAATTGGTTTACTTCCAGATGACAGTCATTATGACTTTGTATGTTCTGCAAAAGGTTTCCCATTACCTTTGATACAATGGTACTTTCAAAAAAAGCTTGTTAGCAATACTGAAACACTTTCTCTTGTAAATATCCAATCAAAATTACAAGGAAAATATGAATGTATTGTAACCGCTGGGATTATTGTGAAAACTACATCAATATTTGTTGAAGTAGCTTGTAAGTTAATTTACAATATTTTTAAGACCTTACCAGAAGAATAATGTTTTGGTCTCCTAGTTCCCATTTATTTCTTATTTATTAAAAAATAATTGGAATAATCAAGGTTATTTTCATAATTATTTTGTAGAGAACATTATTGATTTGTCATTCATGTTTTGTCTTAGCATTGGCTACTCCAACACTAGAGGTATTGACACGTTCCAAGAACATTATAGAGGGAGACACAGTGACATTATTTTGTAACGTTAAAATGAATCACACTTTGTTTACATTTAATTGGTACGAAAATAGCAAGCCCTTGGATAACTTCAACTCCACCCACATGTCAACAATTGTTCTTTCAAACTTTCAACCCACAACAGATTATGGTTACACATGTTCTGTATCAAATGCATTTATGGAACTAGAATCAAATTCCATTAAACTTGACATCCAGTGTAAGTCTTTCAAAGGGGTGTCCCCATATTTTTCATTGTATAAAATTTTAGAGTTATAGCGTGATTATTATATGGGTTTTCATTGTTCTTCCGTGTTTTACAGATGCTGGTGAACCTTTCATAAGATTATCATCAATGCAAGCATTTGTCAATGAACCAATCACCTTGTATTGTTTAATTAACTCAACAAAAAACCTTCAACTATCATTTAAATGGTTCCATCAAAACGTCTTGATTTATAACAAACAGAATTACAGCATGATTGTCAATATCAACTCTACTGGAAGTTACAAATGTGTTGTTACAGATAGTGAACATTTACAAAAGACCGTTCAAAAACATCTAACTGTTTATTGTAAGAACGAATTCAGATTTCTTTTTGGTAATAATAATCACAATAATCAAGGGACAAACTTACTTATTTTACTTTTCTGTGTTCAGAAAACAAATTATAAAAGCTTTTTGAAGTAGAAAAGTAGAAAAAGGTTAATATTTGAGTTAACTATTTACTATTTCCTTGTAACATTAGTCTAACAGGTGAGGGAGGAGTAAAGTAATGAAGAAAGAACTTACGTTTACAGTCAAACAATGGTTCAATTTATTCATACATTTAAACTAAGTTTATGCATATCAATTTTACTGAGCGCATAATTATGTGCATAAATTAAAATTTGGTATTGTTCCTCTAATGTATAATTAAAAAAAAGTAATTTGCAAAACTAAGGTGTTGACAAGTTTCAAAAGCAACGAAAACAACGCACAATATAATACACCGTTTACACATTTGTTTAAATCATTAGTACAAAAGTAATGTATTCTGTGCAAGAAATGAAGCATGAATAGTTTATGTGCCTAATTTACAGATAAGATCCTTAGTAATTTTTTTACTACTATAAAAAAAATCTATTAATATGAGTCCTGTATCAACAAAAGTATATTCTGTGTTTAGATATTAAGAAACCTTTGTTGAAACTCATTTCACAATACAAGTATCCTATTGAGAATGAAACTGTTGCATTGCAATGTGATGTGGAAGTAAGTGGAACACCAACTTTTCAATGGTATTACAATAATGCTAAAGTTCCTACAAAAAACAAATCGCTTTGGTTAATACAAAATATTCAACGGGATATGGAAGGTTCATATCAATGTGAAGTGTCGTTACATGGTCGACTTAATGTATCGAATCGACTAACCATCGCTGTCAGTTGTAAGTATATAAAATTGCTTTTTTAGTTTTGCAAAAACGTGTATAAACGGATATTCTAAACAATGCAAACTTATTGTGATTGTAAATTTGACTTTAATATAACAATTTAATTTAACAAATGTAACAAATTAACAATTGTTTTTAAATTGCTCATTGGGGAGGGAGCTTCTTTGAAAGTAGGGACTTTTTATATGTACATATAGATAGAACTGTACAACAGATAGTATATATATTGCCCTCAATTTTAATTTTGTTTTAGATCTCGACATACCCGTCATCAGGCCAAGAATCGGTGCCGTTGCAATAGGATCAAATCTTTCTTTTTCATGTTTTGCTACAAGTTGGCCTATTGATCCATCTTACGCATGGATTTCACATGAAGGTATTGTGGTATCGCGTCAATCAAAATTCACTATCAGTGAAGCATCTTGGAATATGTCAGGAGAATATCAATGTGTTGTTAAGAATACTATTTTAACTCGAAAAGAATCGATTGTTTTGAACATCGAATGTAAGCGAATTGAATAGTTATATTTTTTATAAAACAAAATTTAGGTGTTTGAATATTTCTCCACTTTAAAAAAAAATTGCGTTCTTTCATATTTTCATAATTTTAGATTTGGAAGCACCTGTTTTTCAAGTTTTATCAAAAGTTATCCAGGAAGGGATAACACTTCATCTTAGTTGTCTTGGAAACTCCAGTAAATCAGTTGTATACAAATGGTTCCACAATAAGAAATTAATTCACAGTAGTAGTGATAGTTATTATTTCTTACCAAATATTGATGAAAAAAATGATGGAGATTATACTTGTTCAGCGAGTAACGATCTTGGCGAAAAGAATTCCAAAACCTTTCCTATTACGGTTCAGTGTAAGTAAAACAACCTTTTCTAACAATTAATATTTATCTATGTTTGCAGATCAATAGTAAAATGGATGAATTCTTCCTTATTTTATGTGTAAACACTATAAGTGGAGAAGTAAAGGTTAATTTTCTTTATTTAGTCTTGAAACATCCGGTCATCAGTAAGTCATCTTATGGAGAATCAAAAATCAAGTTGTTGTGCAATACAACAGGTTATCCTATGCCAATTATTTCATGGATACACAATAAACAAAACCTGATCAACAACACTTCACTGGTTGTACCACAAAATGCAACATTGAGTGAATATGAATGCATTGCTAAGAATAAAGTTGGCGAATTTGTTTCTTCTTTGACTTCTACCCATTCGTGTGAGATTTCATTGTTTTTCTATATCTTTAAGATGTGATTTCTTGTTTACTAAAATAGGAACACTACGATATAAAACCTTTGACTGGACACTCATGTTTTAGAATGCAGATAGTATTTCTTGTCAGAAAGGCATCCATATCGATGCTCATAAACTAATCAGCACCGACTAATCAGCGACTATTTAAAGTGTGTTTGACGATTTTATGTTTGTTAATTTTTAGATTTATTAAAACCACTACTGTTGGTAACTCCAGATAACGAAGTAGATGAATCATCTCCTATCATTTTTTCCTGCAACGTTGAAGGAACTCATCCATTGGCTTACTCGTGGTATCGAGATGGAATCGAAATTGCGTCCCAAACAACCAAAACCTTATTGAGTATCAATATCACTCGACAAAATACTTCTTCATATCATTGCCGCGTTACTAATTCAGCAGGATGGAAAGATTCGGACAAACAAACTATATTTATTCGATGTATGCTTATTATTTTTTAGATTTAATGTTACTTTCATATGCTTTACTTAATTTTTCCATACGTCCAAATTTTAAGGATTAACTCTCTCTGTACAAAAGCTATTTAAATTTTAGTAGTCTCCCATAATGTAATCCCTCACATCGAACGCTAGGGTGTTCTTTAGGCTGGATTTCAAGGTAAATGACAAAAAGTAAGACAGTACGACGAATGCCTCTGTTTTGAATTCTAAATATAAGGATTGTAGACGCATTTTATTGATTAAAAATACACGATAAAATATTTGGAATTTTAAACATAGCCATTTTACTATAAAAATAACAAAAGGATTCTAAAAGTTGCTTTAGATTTAACTATCGGGATTACTGAATTAAATATAAAGAGTAAGAGGGATGGCGTTCCTTTGATACATCTCTCAAATACACAACAAAAATGTAATACTGCGCAAGGTGTCGACTCTGTTTTAGAGCGTGATGTTATGTTAATCATTATTTAACAACTTTACAATTTTCGTATTCAGATATAGATAATCCAAGCATTATATCAAAAGAAGATTTATCAAGAGTGATAGTTGGTCAACATCTTACTTTACAATGTGTCACCCAATCTCTTCCTGTGTATACAGTCAAATGGTTTTTCAAAGAACAACTCATTTCACAACAAGTTTCCCTGGAGTTAAAATCAATAAGAGTTGAAGATGCTGGAAATTACCAGTGCATGGCATCTAATGGATTTAAAGAAAAATCAATTGATACAGAAGTTGTTGTCCATTGTAAGTTTTTTGACAGTTATTAGTTTTTATGAATTTTTATAGTACATAAGGATAGTATATGGTAAAGTATATGCATGCATCCTATGCAATAATATTTGTGAAGTATTCAGTTAATCTTGTTCTTTTTACAGTTTTGGATAAACCAACGCTATTTATTTTGCCTCAAAACAAAACTATTGCTGAGTCAACATTGGTTATTTTACGATGTCTTGTTAATGCAAGTGATCATGTCAACATCTCTTGGTTTTTTAACAACAGACCATTGCAAGGGAGTTCTGAAGAATTGATACTGAGCAATATACAGCGAGGACAATCTGGTGCTTATAGCTGTAACACTAACAATGCTTTTGGTTCTTTCACTTCTTTAAGTATGAATGTAATAGTTGACTGTAAGTATTAACGTTATTAACATGGTCGAAGTATATATCATAAATAATTTTGTCTTGTTTATAACTTTATTAAATTAAACAGTTTATGCAAACGAGCATTTAACACAAAATATTGTTTACATTTTCTCACCACAGGATCTTCCCTCTTCATCTTTTTACCGTCTCTCGGTATGCTTTACTCTTTAATTCGGAAGTATTTTTAATTCAAAGATTTTTCCCTTTAGATATAAATACACCTGTCATGAATTCTTCAAGACTCAACGCTACACATACACGTTGTCAATGTACTTCGAATTCCAGTCAAGCTGTTTCTTATCGATGGTATGTGAATGGAGTCTTAAGGAACTCAACAGACTCGTTCTACGATTTGGAAAACCCTTTCTTTGAAATTTTACTTTCATGTGAAATTAAAAACGAAGTTGGAATGAGAAAGATGTCCTCCACGGTTTCACCCCAAGGTATTTTCCGTTTTATAGCCTTGTTATATCCTTGTTTATTCCCAGAAAATTGTTTAAAAAACCAAGTTAATATATTCCCCGTATTTAAAACGTATGAGTACTAGCGAAGTAATGTTAACATGATAAGAGAATTAAAAGAACTTTATTATACGGTTTTGTTTTTCCCAAAAAGACCTAAAACTTTCTCAAACACACATACATACGCGCAATGATATTGAAAACTTTCACAAACGAAATCTAACAAGTTTATTCTGTAACCAACTTTATCCAAATATAAATTATCCAAGAGTTTTTTGGATTATTGAAGCTTTCTTCGAGTACTGTGCAGACTTGTTAACTGATACATTGATTCGTGATTTTAATTATTGATATTTATAATCTTTTAAGAGTTGGAAATATATTAGTTATGTACGCAAAATATAATTTACTTTCTTTTGTGTTTCAGATTTACAACAACCAGTACTTGTTTCATCAACTAATGAAACAAGAGAAGGTAATGATATTATGTTAATGTGCAACACACCATATCAACAACCAATTATATCATGGTATAAAGGCGATGTATTATATCCAACACTTCAAAAGAGTGTATTGAGAATGATGAACGTGATGAGACGGGATGCTGGCACATACAAATGTAAAATTGAATGGAATAACCTTTTACGCGATTCAAATGATGTTGTTTTAAATATATCATGTAAGGTTTCCTTTTGTTGTTTTTATCTATTCTTTTGTAGAATCTACAAAATATTGTCAGAATATTCTACTGCGAATCTGTTCGTTTTTAGAATATCACATCATTAAGTTGAAGATAGAGAATAAGAGGAGCACTTATATTTTCTCTGGTTACTTTGGACAACATTATAGACATTTTTGTCTAACTGTTCTGTAAATGTTGCTATTAATGCCATTGCTAAATATATATTGAAATCTTCTGCACCAAATAAATGCACTCATAAACTTTAAATTCGAGCGTCGCTCATCGGTCTAAATGCTATTATCAATGCGTGCAACGCATAAATATTCTGCATAAAATCAACATACTATACTAATGTTACTTTTTTTATAATTTCAAAATAACTATTGCTTGCAT
>JAUEKX010022205.1:20698-44964 GCA_031834005.1 Dendronotus venustus
ATAAATATTCTGCATAAAATCAACATACTATACTAATGTTACTTTTTTTATAATTTCAAAATAACTATTGCTTGCATTGCTCGTTCATTTTTTGTTTGTAGATCAAGAGGACCCAGAGATTTTACAACATCCATTAATTCCATTAAAAGAACAAAGTTTAAATTTGACATGTTCTTCTGTAAGCAGTTCACCAGTAATTTACACCTGGTTAAAAGACCAAAGGATCATCGGCAACCAACCATTACTGATATTGAATTCTCTCACAATTGAAAACAACGGGAATTACATTTGCAAAGCGCGTACGAAATTTCAAGAAAAGGTTGCTACAGTCACTATAGAGTTGCAATGTAAGTTTGAATATCTTGCTAAACAAGTGTTATAAAATCATTTTAGATAAGTTTCAGCGGATTTTTCAATTTTAAAAATATGGAATATTAATGAGTATGTAAACATTTGTGTTAACATACTTAAATTTGTTCTCAAACTGTCAGAGAGAAAACTAATTTTTAGAGACACGAGATAATTTAAGTTTAAAAACATTGAAAACTCATTTCGAGAATAAAAAAAAATTTGTTGTCTCTAATATTTAAATGTTCTCTAATACCTTCATCCACAAAACACAATTTCCATGCAATTTGATATTGAGCTAAAATTACTAATAAATTTACAATTACATAAAATTACTTTAAATTTTAGATCTTGAGAAACCTTTAGCCTTGATTTCTCCTCACGAAATCACTTCAGAAGGTAATTACGTTATCATCAAATGTAAAGTGAATTCTTCCAGCAAAGTGGAATTGTTCTCGTGGTATAAGGATGAAGTGTTGTTAGCAACTACTTTATCTGAGGTCATTTTAAATAACGTTGCATTGAAAGATGCAGGGCAATATCACTGCCAAGTGAAGAATTCTATTGGAGTGAGAAAGTCAAATAATGTTTCTCTCACAGTACAATGTAAGTAAATATAAAACATAATGTTCTTTACCTGCTTCTTTATTATATATATATAGTTCTCCTTCAACCAGGAGTTTTGATTTTTTTTTTTGGGGGGGGGTTGTAGTTTAAGGGTATTTGTTTATTTGAGGGGTTGACTAACACCATAGAAAACTCTAACATTTCTTAGCTCAAGAAATCAGTAGGTTAGGCGTCTTGTAGCCTCATAGATAGGTAGCGAAAAGGGGACAGAATAGTTAGGCTGATATCGAGACCAGGCATTCCAAGTAGAAGCATCTACTCACTAGCAGCTTTATATGTTTTCCTTAATTTTATGTTTAGATCTCGGCGAAGTTTCGACTCAACAACAAGCATTAAATGACACGCATCTCAGAGTAATTTGTGAAGTTGATGGCGACCCTTCTCCCTCCTTCTTATGGTCGAGTGATGGTGTAATGTTATCAAAAGAACCCGTGATTGAAATTCGTAAAAATGAAAATGATAAGAATTATGTTTGTCAAGTAAACAATACAGTAGGGACACATTCTCGAGCTTTGGTCACCACTGATAATTACTGTAAGTAACATAGCCTAGAGATCTAACCTCTTACTTTTCTTTTTGACTTTTTATATTACTAATTATTTTTGAAAAAATGAGAACTTAGTTAGACCTCCATACCAACCTACGCATGACAAGTTACGAATAAATTTTCATAAAAAGCCAAAAAGCAGCCGTACAGAATCAATTGCAAAGAATAACAACAATGTCAAAAAAATTCAAAATGGCCGACTGTAACTTGTTTACAAAATGTTGTTTACAAAATTGCATATTTACAGTCTTAAAATCGAGCAAATGAAGAATTGTTTTATTTATATAATTTAATATCTCCACACCCCCTTGACTGCCATAAGACCCCACTGTTATAATCAACACACAAAAGCCTATCTTGCAGACCTAAATCAATAAAAACACATATTACTGTCTTCATACAATCCCCTTTTCACATTTGGTGAACAAGCATGTCTAAGTTACCCAACATTATCAGTGAAATAAACAATGTTTTGTCGAGGGAATCTCATATAATCAGGGCATAAAGTTATTAAGGAAATACAACTCTCGCATAGGAATATCAAAAAATCCAGTGAACTATTACTTCAGTTTTAATGGTTTCAAGCGCCGATTTCAAAGAAATTTCTATAGAAATCAAGTGGGGATTAGTGAAGTGAGAGTTTCGTCTTTCTCAGTTCCCTGTCGAAATAAAAGAAAAAAACTTGCTTCTGTTGAAATGGATAATTTGATTACTCGAGAAACATTCGATGTATTTATCGCGTGATAGCTATTGGTCAATCAGCACAACGAGAGACAAGCGTAGACATAACTGTCTGAGGGGTGTAACCTAGCTTTTACTTAATTTATGTATTTGTTATTATTAGTCCACACAAAAGAATAAAATATAAAAAATTGGATTTAAACGAGGTATATTGGCTAATCATACGCGCATTTCATAGTTTATTAACTTTTTTTATTTTTTTGCATCTTCAGATTTAGAAACTCCAGTATTTACCATATCACCACTAACAAATATTATGAAAGGAGATACCCTCGTCGCTAGATGTCATTCTGTAGGCTCGCTGCCAATCAAATACTCCATTCTACACGATAATATGATGATTACTTCATCAGATTTTATGTTGTTAAGCAACGTAAGCCAAACAAATGACGGTGTGTATAGCTGTAAAGCTGAGAATGAGTCAGGTAGCAAAAAGAGTAAAGAAATATTGATAAAAATTGCATGTAAGTTTTCATAATACATATCATTAATTAATGATCCTTCGACGCATAAATTAAATTCATAAATGCATAAGAACCCTAATTTTTCGTTTCGTCCACGTTCATTTGTATAAGTGGTTATTGTTGAATAAAAAAGGCGACCTTTTCTTATTTATTCAAATCACTATAAAATTCATCCTCCAATCTCATCCAAGTGAAAAGAGAAATTTCTAAATTAAACAGTGAAACAAACGTGTTTTTTTTTTTTACCCTATTCGTTTCATTTGTTTTAGGGCTCGCTGATCCTACAATATCCATAATCACAAAAATAAAAGGAGAACAGCAAGAAAAGGTATTGAGTTGTAATTCTGATGGTTATCCTGAGATTGGATATACGTGGAGAAGATCTAACATGTTCATATCTAACAAAAATACCATCACTTTGGACAATGCAATTGGAAACGAGGCTGTTAAAATTGAATGCGAAGTTAGCAATTCCCTTACTACGAAGTTTTCCAAACGATCTGTTCAATTTGAATGTAAGCTACATAAGATGATCATTTTTTTTTTCTACATTCTTATATTTTCATCTTTTTATGCAAACAACAAACTTTCTTTCTACAACAAATACACAAAAAACCTGAACGAATTTTCCTTTAGATCTAACAACACCCAATATATCATTAGTAACTTCTCCTGAACCTAAAGAATACGATGACATTGTATTGCAGTGCTCAGTGGATGCTTTTCCATACAATACAACTACGATCCATCTGGTGAAAGGAGGTTCGACTATACTTCAACAAGCAATGACTTTGAGGACTACATATTATTTGTTTCGACTTCAAAACGTTTCAAGACTCGATTCAAATGAATATTTATGTAAAGTACATAATGGTATTTTGACAAAATTATCAAATAGAGTGAATTTAACAATTAATTGTAAGTAATTTATGCCATTTTTCGTTTGTTCCTATACTGTTAAATATTAAGATAATGTTGTTTTCTCTTATTAGTCTCGAGAGTTATTTTAACTTTTATAAGCCATACTATTATATTAACAGTAACAAATGTAATCGTCAGCTATTTTTGTTTACTTAGATCTTTCAACCCCTTATATTACTACTCCGACCACCTTCAATATCACTGAAAAGGATAGGTTTGATTTAACGTGTCAAATATCTGGTTATCCACCTCCAAGCGTGTTTTGGATGAAAAACGAACAAATTATTTCAACCCAAACCTCTTTATCTATTGAAAGTGTCAACGTAAAAGATTCTGGATTATTTCAATGTATCGTAGAGAATGCAATAGGAAAGAAATGGGATATGTTTGAGCTAACCGTTCACTGTAAGCACATTCTGTTCTTTTGTATTGAAATCTTGTATAAGAACTACTTATATAATCTATCAATTATTGTTATGTCATGAACATGGTTAAGATTATTAAACTACAAAACATTTTAACAATTTTATCATTTGAGATGCAGATATTTTATCAAGAAAAAAGGAAGTTTGTCATTAGTTAAAGTCGTAAATTGTTATTTTAATACCATTACGTTATCAGATTTGCATCCCATTATTATCTATAGTTTATATTTAGTATGCCCTAATGAAAATCCTCTCTGTTCATCACGAATGAGCTCTGTTAGTTACTCTTACTTAGTATGTATAAGGCTAGTGAAAAGTGTAAAGAATTTTAACACTACAGTGTCGTTTTTCTTAGTAGCCTTCTCCTGCTACTATTATTTCTATTGATTCAAGCGTACTCTATTTTTTGTTAGATGTGGATGTCCCTTCACTTTCATATTCTGGTCTCTTGAACATAAACAAAGGAAGCTTCTTAAATCTCACATGTCATGCGCCATCATCCAATCCACAATTCGTTCAATATCATTGGTATAAAAACTCTGTGCAAATCTTTGGGCAAAGATCTGAAGTATTAAGGATCGATGTAAATTCAACAGAAGATGAAGGATCCTATGGATGTGGTGTACAGATGTTCAATATGCAAAAACTTTCAAACTATCAACTAGAACTGAAAATGATAGGTACAAAGTGAATAATAGTGGGATTTGACCCAAGCAAAATACTCTAGAACATTTTATACATTAAAATTAGTTGGTATTCCATTTCATCTGCGCAATGTTGTACACCTCACATTGCATTCACTTATACTACCATAATAATAACATGTTTTTTTTTGTAAAAGACTAAATTTTCTACACTATTTCTCCAGTAAGAATAACTTTCATTTTCAATTTTCAATTAATGCAGAGGAAAAAAAAGTTGTTTCACAACAACAAATAACATGCAGCTCCTACGAGAAAATGCTGAATAGAACATGTCATTGCTTAGATGAATACTATGGTACAGACTGTAAACTGAGTAAGTTTATATAAATAGGCTTTCTCATTTGAGAACGTTTTATTATATAACTTTCTGTTGATTTTCCCAAGGTTTGATTTCCAAGTTATGCTTATCAATAATCTATTATAAGATTGTGCTGGGAATTAGCAATTGTAGTTAGTACATGCTTAAAAATTGTGAAATTCAACTTTTTCTCTCATCAAAAGCTCTACATACCCCTATTGATTTCTTATTTTGTTAATCCTTTTCTTGCAGGAGCACAATCAGTTTACAGCAGTATTTCTTTCACAACAGTTTGTTTTAATACAAAGTCAAATTGTTTAACTTCCAAAGATTTAAAGAATGCGATGAAAGACAACAAATTGTATTTTCGCATTAAAACTGATGTTGAAGAGGTATGCTATTTTCTGTATCAGTACCTTATGTAAATATACTCGTTAAAAAGACAAACTGGATAATTCAAAAATTCAAACCGCGAAGAGAGATCTTGCGAAACTTTAATTATCTATGTTTATTTTATTTTCAGAAACTATCAAATGAATTGCGAAGACATTTTCTCAATAATGAGTTTTTATCAGCTTCAGTTATATCATCAAGGTTCGTTAAAAATAAGTAACCTCCTAACTATCCAAATGTTAAGCCTCAGATTACAAGTCGCCAAATCTTGGTGGAAAGTAGTGGTTTAGTGCTTGCTAGTTGAAGCTTTTTTACTTGTGTGTGTGTTGTTGTTTTTTTGTTTGTTTTTTGGTCAGCATGTAAAGCTAAACTCTTGACTTGCTTTTTATTTTTAAGCAAAAAGTACATAAACTACACTGTAATTGTTTCAAACAATTGTTACCATGTTTCAGTTTTTCAACTCATTTGACGTTGAATTTGATGTTACATTTCAAACAAGAAACATCACTAGATAGACCACAAGATCTACAGATGATATTTACCAACGCTTCGAAGGAGTCGTTCAACGAAACTACCGCACCTACTAAAGGCTTTGTCTTTCACATGCAGTCTGCATCTATACAAGGTTTAATTTTAATAGATTGGTATTCACCTCCCTAGTTTGTTGATGCATTGTTAACAGTTGTAGATGTTGCTATATCAAAATGTTTAATCTGCTAATAATAGTATTATTGTAATTAAATGAGTAGTAGATTGATAGATGAATATATCAGGGTAAAGAGGACTCGTTGCATAACATCAACCATCAAACTAAATTAATTGTAGTGTCATTAATTAAATGAATGACAATATTATTTAAAGTATATATGATCTGTATGTGTTATTTATGACGTAACGAAAAGAGAATACTGCAATCTGATTGACTAATAAGCCAGTTTGAATTATTCGATACAAACCGCTCAAAATGATAACTTAAAGAAAAACACAAGTAAGTCTTAAGGAAAACTTTGTCTGTTGAATAATTGTGATGAATTTTTTGTAAATAAAAAAAAGAAGCGTAATTTTCTACGTTCGAATTTGTGTTCTTTTTTTCTCGTTTCGAATCAACAGATAAATTTCCGTATTATTTTGTTTGATTAGACCAGGTAATTATTAAACAACTATTCGAACTTTTTAAAACATTCTTTTTTTTATAGATTTCGATCATTGTTCATCATCTTCATTAAACAATTGTCATGCAAATGCAGAATGTATCAACACACAACATTTCTTTACTTGTCGTTGCCAAGACGGTTTCTATGGTGACGGTGTAAATTGCCTTGCAGTACCAAGTGTAGGGAATGCCGATCAGGGTAAATCCACTTCAGAAGAAAGTAAAAAAGGTATGGTCATTTTATATTGCATCTTATGGCGTTTGTTTACAGATAAGGCTCCAAAAACAATTAGAAAGGATGTTATTGGTGAACTTAAAACATTTAAAATTGTTTGTGTAAATTTTTGTAAAGAAGCAGATATATTACTTTACTTGCTTATTGTTACCAGAATGTAAATAGAGCCTTAAAGCGAAACGCTGTAAACGGGGTTTAAAGTAAAATAAAACGATAAAAACAATAACATGCCGTATATGAGTGCATAACAGTGAATTTATTATTATATTATTATTAGGAAAAAAGATACAGTTGTAGTTAGGACATAGAGTGGAGAGGAGGTGCCTGGTGGTGTGGAGAGTGTTGTGGTGCACTGCCAGGTGCCGACTTTAGTAGTTGTCCGTTACAACGCAGAAGAAGATAACTAGAGTCCGTATGTTTACGTGCTATCCTGTCGAAGATAGCATTGTTATCGACGAACCGCTAACACTTATATATATTTTGATTTTTGGTTTGATTGAGTCTTCTATTAGAAATATTAACCGCAAAGATGTAGGTTATCTTTATAGTCGCTTTATATATGTTTGCATTAATCTACTGCTTGTAGTTTGTTGTGTTAGAGAAAAGTATGACTAGTATATGTAACTCGATGGTTTTGGTCCAAATATATCATGTCTGTTTCTGATGACCGTTGCTTGACTATTTCGAGTAATTGTAAACATTTAGTTTGAACCAACACAGCTGTACACCAATACACATTTTTTTTTATTAGAACCTAGTTTATAAGAACATTTAGGCTGAGATTTGTCTGAAAATTAAGAACATCTTAAGAACGAGGCTGAAATTAAGAAAAACAAAAAAAATCAACTTTTATTTAATCAATATCAAAAGAAAGGAGCTAAATAATTCTTTTTGTCAGTCGCTGTTTACATTATATAATACAAAAAGTAAAATGTTTTTTCAACTGCAAACAAGGATTTTTCACGCTTTAATAAAAGGCGTTTTTACGGTTCTTTCAAGGCAATGCATATTTTTCTTGTTATTTGGATTCATATATATATTAAGAACGTCAATAAGAACACTTAAAATAAGAACGCTGAAAATGATTGGAAAAATAAGCACATCCAGCCCCAGCCAAAATTTAGATGTTCTAATAAAAAAAAATAAAAAAAATTTAATTTTAATCAATTTATATTTAAATTAAAAAAAAATGTGAATTTCTAAAATTTTATTTTAAAACATAGTTTTAGCATTTAATGAATTATTTAATTTTTTCACTAGGAACTCATGAACAACCTTATAATTACTACTTGTTTGTTTCAGTTTTGGAAAGTACAACAATTAGCCTTGCAACATTACTTGGAATTTTATTAGTGGTTATCGTTCTTGGGATTATTATTCTTTTTCGAAGAAGAAGGAGCAACAGGTACAGCTATTGTCCTCATTATTTTAAATTTGTTTGCAAACCAATACATTTCTTATCATTTCCCCTTGTCACCGTACAAGTTAAGTTCAATATAAAATATATAATATGATGTGACATAATTACTATTATACTAATAAAATAAGGAAATAAAACACGTTGAATAAGATTATGTTATGTAATATATCTTTCATTTAATGTTAGTCAAATTGAAAAAAGTTGATGAATTCGAAAAACGATGTTCAATTGTGTAAAGATAATTCATCATCTTTATCATAAGAACTTTTTTGTTTAAATACCTCGAGGGAATAATTTAGATTATGTTTTTGTTATTGTGATATGTTGTTTACAACTTGCTAGTGTTGTATATCATGTGTTCATTTTTATATTGAGATGTTTACAAATTAATTTTCATTTTTTCGAAAAGGCAAGATCACGATGATAAGCATGATGATGAAGATGAAGTTATGAAAAACAAAATTGGTGGCAAACATAGAGGCAGTTGTGCATCAACAATAGAATTAAGGAATGATGAACGTGAAGAAAATGTAGAGATGTATGATAGAGAAGATAACAACAGATTTGACAAATCTCAACTAGCAATACCAAAACCAAACAATTCGTTTGCTGGTCATTTATATGGCAACACATCAAATTTGTAAACTGACTGTATTTTTATTTTATTTTTAATTCCTAAATATTTGTTATCAACTTATTTCCCGAACAGAACATTTAAACTATATATATATAATTGAATCCGGAATCTTTACCTTTGCTTACTTACTTTATACCTATAAAATTTGAATTTGGAAAGAAAAAGAAATATCGTATGACTTAATTATGAAATTTTAACACAAGGAAAAACAGTAATTGTTCTAGTGTTCAAGATATCTTTACAAAGTCAATTTGGCAAACACCCATGCTTTTCTTTGAAACTCGTTAACATTGTTTCGACCACAAAAAGTGATTAATTTCAAAACATTTTAATTGAATCACATGTCGAGAACAGCATAACAAACTCTCGATTTCCATGTGGAAAATTAAAAAAGACATTTTCTCTCCTCCTAAAGATTTTCTAGGTTTTTGTTGGAATATAATTAATTTAACATAACATGCAAGTTTGATGGTAAAATCAAAAATTATTCTTGCATAATTTATTAAATAACAAGTTGTAAAATAACCATTTTCTTTTAATTACATCGTTTTGACAGATCCTAAAATGAAACATACGGGACAGACAGGTTTGTGATCTTGTTGGGATATTGTTTATTGCAGAAAAACAATAAAGCGAAATCAGTAAATCACAGGTGTGGTCACCCCTCCACGTTAAAATGTGTTGTCAATTAAAAAAATTGTTATACCAGATGGTATGTCAATAATTTCATTTTTTCTTCCAAGATAGAACCATTCAAATTATAAAGAGAAACTAGGAGAAAGTTAGTTGAAATTGTGGTCATTGATAAATAAAGCTCTTTTCATTATGGGAAAGGATCTATAAATAAAAATGTTTTGCTTTCGATACATTCATAGAAAAAATTCACATGTTAAAAACGTGCTGTCTAATATGTCAGAACGACCTTACGAAATATGTCAAATGTTATCATTTAAAGATCACGTAGAAATTCCTCTGTTTCTAATCTTTTTTATTAAGAATTGCAAATTTTCGAGCATCCATGATTATGGATTTATTTTTTATTTTGTTTTGTTTTTTTACGGATCTTCCGTCTCTAAATTCCCTAAAGTGAAAATTTAGTCAAGTCTTCGTCACCGAATTGAAATATTTTTTCGTTTAATCGTTTGTAGTTTTTCTTTTTTCAAAGATTTTTGCGAAAGAAAGTTTAAATTCAATAATTTCAAGATAACATTAAACGCGATTGGTTTCACATCAGATGTAAGAATAGGATGTTTTGAAGTTTTTGATAAAGAAACTCAAGAAAATCATGAGATCGACAGAATGACGGACAATTGAAAGATAAAACAATAAGTCATATCATGACGATACCAAATATCTTTCAAGTTATGCCAATGTCATTAGTTTATGTAAATGTGATCTGCTACAATGAGTTTTTAATAACCCCTCATTATCATCCTACAAGCTGCTATTAAAAGTGAAGGGTTCGCTACATCTCCAATTTATTAGTGTAACGTATTGCTGGCATAGAGGAGCTTGTTACTGTTATCTGATGTGAGAAAGGGAGTTTTCAATAATCAGTTCACTTTATAGTAGTATCACTGTGCTCTTAGACATCTCAACACAATGGCAATGGATAAAGCTTGTTACTGTTTCATTTGGCTTGTTTTAACCTGCGGAACAATATGCATTTTCACAGCTGCAGGTACTCCGAACTGGTTGAAAGGATCGGGAGATAGACATGAAGGAATTTTTCAGAGATGTGACCAAGAATGCAATGTGATTAAGTTTTGGCAAGACAAAAGTATGTTCTCATCTTAAATTTTGTTATTATTTTATAGTTGAATTGCTTTGTATGTATATATCGATTTAATTTTCAAGTGATGAATGAGAATTCCAAAAACGCGAGAAAGGTTTATTAAAGGGAATGTTAGGTCAGTTTGTGGACGAGTTCAAATGTAATTATATCTATCTTTCATTACTTTTGTGTTTACAATTTACAATTTAAATTTAAATTTACATTTTCATTTTTAGTACCTGAATCAGCAAGGCTGTGTATGATTGGTTGTATGGGTTTGTTGTTCTTAGCCACCATGTTGAGTTGTTTATCACCATGTATCGAGAAAGATGTCTCGTTTGCTTTTACAGTAATCGATGTAGCTGCATGTAAGTATTTGTTATTATTTTATTTTGATTCATTTCCGAATTCACTTTAATTTCAGAAACAGTGGAGAATTATTTTGTATTGTTGATGTTTAGAAACTTGCAAGATAACTTGAGCACATAAAATAATTTGACTTTGAGTATTTTTTTCGAATAATTTTATGCACAGCCTGATTTCGTTTACTTTTGATATAGCTATATTGTAAATACGTTTTAATTTTTTTTAGTTTACATGTAGTCTCGTAGTCCTTTTATTACATAATGACATCGAAAAAGGTTTAATGATGATTTCTTCCTCCTATCATTAAATTGGGTTTCCTTTCTAAACTAACCATATAATCTCGCTTCCTAGATTGTATGTAATGAATTTATAATCGTTACTTTTTGACGTTTTTCTCTTCGTAGTATTGGCTGGTATAGCTTCGTTGATTTTGTATACAATCGCTTACAAGGATGATGAGAACTTGCAATGGAGTTGGAGCTATATCTTGGGATGGGTAGGATGTGGTTTACATTCTGTTGGTAACATCTTATTATGTTGGGCTGGATACGTTGCTTCCGACCACCAATAAATCCTTTCAAGACACTTCTTTATTTATAAGCGAATTACAAACGAATTGTTGATCATCACCAAAAGAAATATCGATAGAAACTAATACTTCTTTGAAAGATTTTTACAACAATCATCACAAATTCATATGGAAACAAGAAAATATCGTCAAGGTCAAGCGTGACAAGAAAAAACAAAATTGATTTCTAATTTTCGTCGAACAAATAATGATTGCGACATTACTGATCAATTGAAATTTGATGAAGACTGCCATTTTGTTTTTGTCTTGGACTGAAAAAACGAAATTAGAAGATTGTCGTAAAAATCACGTGATGAAGATATCCTTAATTAGAGTTTCTTTTTAATCTTTTCTTTTTTAAAGTAACTACTTTCAATTCTTGTACATAGAATTATAAGAAATATAAATCATGACATAATATAAACACAAAATATAAACAAATTTTTGCTTTTCAGTTAGTAATGAAAGAATTCCACTATTTTAAAATAGAAGCCTATCTGTTATTATTTCTAGATAAATACTTTTTGATTTAATCGACATGATTTGAATAGTTTTTTCTTTTAAAAATTACAACAAGAAAGAACGTATGGTTCAATATATGAAAAACGTTTATTAGAATAAAATACTTCAAAACACGGTTTGTCCTCCCTCTACAAACATTTTTCAAAATCAAATCTAAAGTAAAGAATGATTCGAGAGTTTTAGGTTTTCGAGTAGAATATTAAACAATACTTTTTTTTGGCTCAAACTATATACTACTTACGTAATAATTTGTAAGTGGTATCAATTATATTAAATTATTAATTAAAATGACACACTCTGTATTTGCACCTTTTATACATAGTTTTCTCTTGAAACCTATTTGCATAAACTCATTACACACATATTCAATGAGAAAACTAAGAATTGAGATCTCGAAGTTTCTTATATTTGGTAATTTTGAAGCTTAAAGATTTCCTTATTATTCTGTAATTCATTTATTTTATCATCTCTATATTTTTAAACATTGTTTTTCTTTTTTTGAAAATTCATTATTAAAATTTTCATTCTTTGAAGTTTCTATATTTGAGTATTTTATAAAATACATATTTTAACTCTAGTGGTAACTTCACTCCTTTAACGAATTTTAAAAAGCCTTGTGGCTCAAACCATAACTTAAGTTACCAAAAAGTATCATTATAAAATAACTTGACCTCGTGCTTTTTACATGAGGGTATCTTTTTTATACAATGTTACTATGGTAACTGATGGATAAAGAATTATCTTATCTAAAGGATAAATCTTTTCTATTTATTATCCAAATAAATAGTCAAATTAGGCCCCACCAGGAGCTCCATATTAATCAAAAATATTTCCAGTCTCTTTTTTTTTTTTCGAAGTACTTTCTCGCAATTGTATGCAATTAAGAAAATTAAACTTATGTTAATGACTTGTACTATTGACAGGAAAAATGGTCACTTCATTGAAAGCACGTTGAACTTTTTTTAAGAATGAATAAAGAAAGGTATAAATAATGCACAGTTGTTGGTCACATCCCTCCTTTTTTAAATCACACCTTGTAATTTATTTATGAGTATACTAATGAAATTTTATTTTGTTTCGGGGAAAGATAACACATGAATTGATCATCATGATTATTGGTTCTCTTCGTTTTATAAAATCTTCTTTTCTGTTTCACACATCAATTTTAACACGAGACATTTTATTTGTTAAAGAGGTGATATTTAATTATTTTAGCAAGCGATATATGGTGACCAACCAAACCTATTTTCCTTTGTTGAAGCGACTATTCTTTATATTTTATGTTTGTAAAATCTTCGTTTATGTTTTAAACCACAAAACTGCGGTTAGAAGCACTTGAAGATTAAAAACTGAATCTTTTCTATTTCTATTTACCTATTTTTTTTAATTCTTTTTAATTCTGCGATTTGTAAAATAACAAATTTGATTTTAACTTTTTAATTGCCTAATTTCAAATATTATTTGTACATTATTTATTATCAGGAGATGAAGAAGCAAATGGTTAATGTCATGTACTTCATAACGCTGCAGCTTGCTTTAGTAAATTGTAAGATATCATTTTACCATGCTGTTCAATTTCTTATTTATTTACGGATGTTTACTTGGGATCTCCTTATCAGTATTTACCAGTTGCAAAACACCTACAACAGAAACAGGTTAGAAGCGAGATCTTCACCACTGTTACCAATCTTTTTTATTATTTTTTAGTACTAAACGCGAATGTAATATTCTTAAATCCTAATCCACTGCAACTTCAAACCAAAGAAAATATTCCAATTAGTAAGTGATGTTTCTGCTTTTTGACTTTTTGTTTGTCATTTTTTATGACCGTCAGTTGTTTCAGTTTTCATGTTACATATCATATATGGCATACATGCTATAATTTGTACTTGCATTTATTTTTTATGCTTTTCAGATACAACTTTAGGAAGGTTGCAAGCAAAAAATAATGGGATTGGTGACGTCAAGTTTGAGATATCAATTCAAAATTACATTGATGTTGATGTAAACTCAGGGCAATTGTACACTAAAAGAAATATCGATCGTGAGGTCTCGTTCATTTTTCTTTATTTAATTTCAATATTAATATTTTGCGACTATTAAGTTTTTGTTTGTGAAAATGCAATAATGGGACACTTTTTGAAATGTTCCCTCTTCGAGACACCTGTTTTTATTGATACTTTTTTCTGTTCTTTTTTTTCTAGAAAACTGGATCAGTGTTTAGTTTAACAGCATATGCTTATACTAATCCGGATATAAAGGTTATTGAAATAACAATTTCGTATAATTTACTTTATGAAATGACAATTTTGGAGTCTGCGTTGATGACGTCTTGTTACATTTTTCCTTAATTTAGGCGGAACTGGATATCTTAATAATCGTGACAAACTTAAATGATAACGCACCACAATTTGAACAAGAAACATATGAGATAAAAGTAAAAGAGGTATGCTCCAAAATTATCCTTATAAAAGTTTGTGGTGAAAACTCTATTACTGATCATTACTTACTATGGTGTCTCTATTTAAATATACTGATTACTTGAATTAATCGAGTATCCTACAAGCTTTCTAGTAGCCATTTTCTTTTTTGGAAAAAATAGGCGTATTTAAAAGTTTGTTCACACGCAATACCTACTTTAAGAGAGACAAAATGTGTTTGCAGAAATTAAATATCTTTACCACCATTCGAAAGGAAATTTAATTTTCCTTCATACTGTATAGTCATCGGTACAAGAGATGGGGAACTTAAATGTGGAGTATACTTCACAAAATAAAATATGTTCAATTAATTTCTTTGTATCGTTTTTTTTTTGCGCAGGATGTTGCAGTGGGCGATTTAATTGGTATAGTTCAAGCTACAGATTTTGATGACCTTAATTCCCTTCGATATTCACTTCAATATTATGTAATATATTTTTTTAATTTTCATAGAAGTAAGCTTAGTAGTAAAAAAATGGAGCCTCAGATGCCACAATTTAGTTGTCAATTTTCGCTAACATTTATTCACTAATAAATGTATAATTGTTCTTAAAACTCGATATTTTTTAATTAATGAAAGAAGTTTTTCAAAACGTTTGGTATGGTTTTTCTAAAGATTTATATGTATTTGAGGGTTCTGCTTAAGATTGGTGTGCAAAGTGTGTTTTAAAGTATTATACACTTAATATTATTGTTACTATAGGATGATGTTTTTCAAGTTGGAACATTTTCTGGTAAAATTACAATGCTAAAGGAACTTGATTATGAAACGAACAAACGATATGAGCTAATGGTCTTTGTCACGGTAAGTCGAAATGAGAACTAAAGATCATTACAAATTATCATTACTAAATCATAGACTTCATCATGTTTACTTCAATTTCATTTACATACGAAATCTATCCATCTAATTACCGAAGACACTAATAACATATTTTTGTCTTTGAAAAATGTTGTCTGTAGCAACGAAATGTTGTCTGTAACAACGAAATAAAAGTACAATACTTTACATGTTCTATGTATATAATCTAATTTTTGGAATTGTATATTTTGTTATTTGAAAGGATGGAGAATACGCTTCGAATGCTTCTATCGTTATCTCAGTAGACGATGTGGATGATGAAGGACCCGTATTCAGTAAATCGAATTATAATGTCACAATCATTGAAGGAACATACAGCGAGGTAGATGTTCTTTAAGCACCTTCTGTAAATCTGTATTTTCCTCTCGAAGCTTTGAACCCTTCTTGGGACCTCTCATGTTAAGATTTACCTCTTTTGTCAACTATTTATTATGTCTAACCTTAGAATATTTATCTTCTAAGGCTTTCCTTTTAGAATTATTTTTTAATTGAAGTTAACGCGACCGATTTTGATAGTAAGGATGCTACAATAACTTTCAATGTTTCATATGGTAAGTATTACCTAACGTTTAAGCTAAATTTATTTATTAAAATATCGTAATTCTCGGATATACATCATTATTTTGTACGGATGTATCTTGTTTTGGTCTAAATTGGTCGTGAGAAAAAGTATCTTCAAAAATGTCTTCAAAGATGCCATAATAATAATGATGGATTTTACGTTGTACTTTCGTAAATCCTTTTTAAATTTTCAGATACTTTACAGAACGTAACTTTCATGATAGTTACAGAGGAAGGTTTGGGAAGAGTTTATATAAAAGGAACACTTGACAGAGAAAAAGTATCATTCATTGTGTTGCAAATCTCTGTATGTAATCTTTAATGTTTATCGAAGTATTTTACTGACTTGCTAATTTATTTCCTATTACGTGTTCGATATGCATAATATTTAATTTTATTTCTAGAATTTCTGAGAGAAGAAAGAAAAGGAGCTCTTTTTCCTAAGAAAAGCAGCTTTTAGGACTAAATGTTGCTTTGCGGTTTTGTACTAAATCGGGAGAAAATCCCGTATTCATGTTTTGTTGAACGTATACAATTCTCCAGACATTAATGTAATAGTTGTAATAGTTATATATATTTGACACATAAATTTGTATAATTATTAGCTGATGAAAACATTCGTATGTCGAAACATGTATTTGTATCAGTAATTATTTATTAGGCAACAAGTAAAGACCTGACAAGCGAATCGCAGGTTCATATCTCCATCAACAATATCAATGATAATTCACCTCTATTTCTTCAATATCAATATTCTTCTGCTATCTCTGAACAAGCATTGAATGGTACTTTTGTTTTTCAAGTTACTGCTCGAGATGCTGATGAGGTATACTGTTTAAATTTTGTATGACAACTATTGATTTTGTAACGCAAATGTATGTCGTTGTTTTTTAATCAGCCCACTATATGAGAAAATTGTATTTCTTGTGTTACAGGATGTTTTATCATACAGATTGTTATACAATAACACTCTACCATTTATAATCAACAATCATGGTGAAATATTTGTTAATGGTAATCTCGATAGAGAAACTATTCCATCTTACACTTTTTATGTAAGTTACGATAACCTACTGTATGTATTTTCGCGAAATAAAACTAAATGTATTATCTTTTAATTGTCGTAAGATCATCAAACTTGTTTGGATTATTATTATATTAACCTATTCATACCTTGCAAGATTTAATTCAATTATATTACATTTTTACGTGTAAGGAGGGTTGCGATTCCTGGTTTGTTCCATTCATACTAATGCATTCACCTACTGAAAATCTAACTTTTATTTGTATACATATTAGGTGCAAGCAGAAGAACACACTACAATAGAGAAATCATCCATCACTGCATTGATCAAGATTGTGGTCCTGGATGTTAATGATAACTCTCCTACTTTCGAAAATACTCCTTCCAATTTCTATATTCAAGAAAACCTTCCTTCTCCGCATTTCATACATAAAGTAAGGTTACTTTCCAATAGTCATTCAATGTCCTTAGGGGTCCGTTACATTTAAGATTTAGCCTGAGACGAAGTTGACCCCGGAGCCAGTTGCAACCCTCTGCTGTAATAAAACCCTATAGGTTGCAACCGGGAGTTATCACATGAGTTAAACCATAAAATATGCTTATTACACCAGCAATTTTCAACCTACCTCAATTTTTTATTAATGGCCAATAGACAGGAGTTAATTCTTTAATCTAATGAACTTTACTATTGGTCTATTTTCCAGTTTAAAGCAACTGACCTAGATTCAGATGAACTGGGCCGAGTATCATATCAGCTTTTACCGGATAACGGTGCGTTTTCTATAAATTCAACAAGTGGTGTGTTGCAGGCTATTCGGTCATTTGATAGAGAAATCAAGCCAACGTATCAATTAAAAGTTGTTGCATCAGACCATGCTCCAGAATCGAGTAAAAGGTTCAAACCTTAATTATCCTCTTCTTTCAATTATTTTATGACAGCTATGAACAAAACTGGATATGATGATTCTCATAAGAGAAGAAACTTGATGAGTCGATTTGAGAAACCAGTTGAAATTATTTCAATTATTATAAGCAGTTTCAGTTATTATAAATTAGATGTACCCTAACAATCATTTTTTAATTTAACATTCTCTTTGATGTTTAGATCAAGTGAAATACAAGTCACTATTATCATCCTTGATGAAGATGATAACAAGCCTATGTGCCAATCTTCCCCTAAATATATTGATATCGTTGAAGCTAGATCAGTAGGAACATTAGTTGCAACAGTTAAAGTAAGTTTCCATTAAAAGAGTCTTTTACATCCAGTGATGTTTATTCAATTGAATATATAATAAAAATGAGCCTGTAAACTACTTATTTTTAACCGCCATCAATGATGGGATTGCTTAGAGGTTTTACTTCTTAAATTTTATTCCAGGCGACAGACGCTGACGAAAATGGGACAATTTCATATCGTCTCGTTAATGGTAGTCGTAATCACTTTTTAATCCACGCTTCCAGGTATACTGATTTCTTTTACAACTATTTCCCAAGTTTTTCAATTTAACCTACATGCGTAATTACCCCGAGATATATTTGATGTTTTGTAGAAACAGGTTTGTAATTATGACATTATGTTCTAATTAATAGCGGTGAAGTTCGAATAGCCAATTCCTTAAACCGCGAGAAATTCTCATCTTATCAACTCATTGTAGCAGCAACTGATCGTTCAAATAAGGTAATAATATTTCCTTTCGTAAGTTTCCATTTCCACCAAAATAGTGTATGAAATTTCCACCAAAATTATTTTTTTTATATATTAATAAATGTTATATACTTCCATTATAGACATCTTTGTGTCATTTGAATATATCAATATTAGACCTAAACGACAACACTCCAACCTTCCAGCAAGATGGATACTACTTCAATGTTAGCGAAGAACAACCAGTTAACTTGTATATAGGTATCGTACATGTAAGTGAATATCATTGTTTTGATAAAAAAATCTCTCGTGTTTAAGATAAACAACAAATATCTTGCATTTCTCTTTTTAGGCTACAGATCAAGATCCAGGGATAGCTGGCCAAATACGTTACAAAATTCTTGATAATGTTCCGTAAGTCCCATTCACTACTTCTACGAAGTTCTCGTCTAAACCGTTATTATAAAAGTAATCATGTTTAATTGGTGGAATGTACATTTGTTAATAACCCTTTAACTACTGGTATCAATTTTTAAATACGTGATTTTAAATGTCCACCTGTCACTCAATGATGTTGTGTTGGCTGAACCTAACATAATTTGATTCTATTAAATCTTTTCAACAAGTCAAAGGTTAGAGAAAGGTTAAACAGACAATTATGATCCATAAATAAGATCCATATAGCAGATTATTAGTATCCATAAATAACCACTCTGACCATCGGCAGTTAAAGGGTTGGTAGAATGGTACTTTTGTTTACAAATTAGAAAACAAAAGTACCTTTCAATAAACTGACCTCGAAAAAAAATATTTGTTGAAGGTTGTGCAATATTAGTAGCTATATTATCTGGGTTTTTTTATTTGTATTCGTATTTATTGGTATATTCAAAATTGAATTATATTAACTGATACCATAAACTTTCCAGGTTTTCTATAAACGAAACAAGTGGTATAATTGTGACGAGTAAGGTTTTGGATCGCGAAAATAAGGTAACTCATGCATTTCGTGTTGAAGCGAGAGATCAATCGGAAGATTACAGAAGTAGTGTTACACAGGTAGGTATTTAGATAAAACATTTTCCCCAAATTATTGGGTTTTAGGCAGGAAATTGTTTTAACAATTTCAAGAACGACAAAAATATATTCCAAATATAAATTTATCCTATGAATATTATAAGCTCACTATACTCACTATAAAAAATTTAATTTAATGCTATAAAAAACGTGTAACTAACTAATTGCAAACAATTAATTGCAATGGTGTTATTTATTGACTACATAGGTTGATTTTGTTTTGTTTTGTTACCAGAATGATTAAGCTTATTATTTCACCTATGTGTGTTTTCAGGTTCAGGTGAAAATTCTTGATATAAACGACCATACACCATCATTCGTGGGAAGTAAAACGTATTCTATTGTCCTATCTCAAAATGTTGCTATGGAAACAATTATCTACACCTTCGAAACTAATGATTTGGATGTACGAATAAACGCAGAAGTCGCATATTCTTCAACCACTCCTTTACCTGGTAAAATGAAATTAGTATATTATGCATAAAAGTTAAGACAAAAATGATGAAAAACGTAGAGTAGAAACATTCATTCACTCCACAAGATCCAAATTCTGTGAGATTACAACGTAATTTTTTCATAGTTGTTTTGAATAACTTCTAATTATTCATTTTAGTATATTTACATCTTAATGAGTCCAATGGTAAACTAAAGGTTGTAGGGAATATCAATGCTACCATTTTTGATGACGTAATAGAAGTAATGGCGCGAAACTTGTATCCTCCATATGGTAACGATACTGCTCGACTGACAATCGCTTATACTTCGTCATCGACTGAAACACCAAAATTCTCTCAACCACGATACACTGTCTCTTTGAAAGAGGTAAATAATTGCAACATATAGTTCACCACAGAGCTAATAAGCTCTAAAGCCTTATACTATTACCTATACTTACAATAACGTCTTATAGTGAAGCAATGAATCAGAAACAGAAAGTTCTGTGAAGGATTAAGTAGCTTAACCCTCCAAGGGCCGAATTGGATATTCTACATCTGGGGTCAAAAATGGAGTCTTGCTGTCTGTTTACAGAAGATGCAAAGTTTGACCTCAAGTTCAATGAGGCCAATTTGATAGACAATCAATTTTCCTGCTAATTGGAAATTTGAACTTTGAACTGAAATTTCATTTTAAAAACTGCATTATCCAAAAAGGGACGGGCACTTCAAGGGTAAAAATTTCATACTATTTTTTCCCAGCTATATTTCCCAAGTTTTGAAAGGCCGTTATTATGGGGTTATACTGCCAAAGCCTGTAATCTAACATAACGTCTCAGAAAATGTTTAAAAAAAGACATTTACCAACCATGACTCGAAGAACGTCTAATTTTATTCTGATTTATCAGTTATCAATTCTAATCTTTTCTTTTCAGAATTTACCAGCAAACACACAAGTTATCAACTTAGATGCCACATTTCATTTGCGTGAAGAAAATTCTAATTTCACTTATACAATAACGCATGGAAATACATCTGTTTTTGCAATTAAACAAGAACGAGGCATTATTTACACCTTAAAAAAACTGGATCGCGAAATTCAAGACAAATATAATGTAACCATTTTTTGCCTTTCGAAGATTTACGAATTTTTTGTAACAAAGTTATTATATATTCTATATATATAAAAAAATGTTTTTCTGTCTTCAGTTGATTATATCAGTACAATTGAAAGGAGAGAGCAACCGCGATTTCACAACAGTTCAAATAGAAGTGACTGATGAAAATGATGAAAAACCTGTCTTTGAAAATGTGAGTTACTTCATTTATGCATAACAAATATTTGTTTCGGGTCATCACATTTTTACTAAAATTTATTTCAAATTCTAAAAATATTTAACTTTTCCTATATAGAATGAATCTACCTATGAAATTGACGAGAATATAAATGAAAGATTTCCTCTTTATACGTGTACTGATCCAGATGCACATCCTAATAACATTATCAAGTATAATATTACAGGTAGTACTCCCATCTAAATCTTTGTTATCTTTTACTGTTATATCATTAACAATTTTCTTAGCAATTGGATTAATTCTTTCGTATTTTCAGGATCGGATTTAATCTTTATTAACGAAAATACTGGTCAAATATCGTTAACTAGAAAGTTGGTAAGACCTCTACAATATTCAATTCTAATGAATTTAATTTATATTATATATTTGTATTTGTATATTTGTAGCTATTAATTTAAACTAAAAAAAATGTTAAATACTAATTAAAAAGGTATTAAGTTCTACGAAAAGCTATCACTTGTTTTACTATTTATAATATTAAAACAACACTTCGTTTCAGTGTTTATAAATAATTGTTTATAATGCTTCTGTTTTCTTCTTTGTTGATATTTAATCCTAAACCATTTGCATTATTTCCTTTAATAAGTTAATACGATAACAATATATATGTAAATTCACCTTGGATATCTTCTTGTTGAATTTCAGGACTTTGATAATGATCCAAATCAACTTAACCTTACTATCCAATGCACAAATGAACAAGCTCCTTATCTCCATAGTATCATGATATTATATATAAAGGTTAATGATATCAATAACAATTACCCAACCTTTACCAAAGACACATATTTCGTGGAAATCGAGGAAAATAGATCTGCTTCCAAAATAGCGATAATTCAAGTGATAGCTACTGATTATGATAGTGTGAGTGCATATAATATTTTGAACTAGACCTACTTTCAGTTCGAAGTGCAAGTTGTGTTACTTGTGACCAGCTTCAAACCTGAAATTTCTCTATTAGATGATGAGTTTTCTACGGATTGAACTATAAGCAGTATTTTATTAACACTTTTATAATATATCTTAACGTTTATTTATAGGGTGTACATGGACTAGTGACATATGCTATTGAATCAGTGTCAAATAACGGCGAGATATGTTTTGTAATTGACTCCAGTAACGGTTCTATTTCATCTTTGTGTTCTTTTGATAGAGAAGATGTTTCAAATTATAAGGTTTGTGTTAACTCTTGATTTTATTCATTTTGAATCATAAGAAAATGATAACATTCTGGACGGATAAAATAAAGACCAGATATGAGAACATATTCCTATGGTGAATAAGACACCCAATATTACGTTCTTTATTGATAGATTTACATTTATTTTAGATTATTTGTTTTCTTGTTTGTTTTAATAAATGTAAGTACGATATTTCTTTTAGTTAAAAATCAAAGCAATTGACAGTGATACACCACAATTCCAAACATATGCTGATGTGATTGTAAACATCAAAGATCTCAATGACAATCTACCTCAGTTTCAACGAGAAAAATATGTGTGCGTTTCTCCAAATGTTTTTACGTTATATCTGCTGAAAGTCCATTTTAGTCTTCTAACTTATCTTTGTTAATATTGGAGCAGTTTTTACTATTAATACATCATTATTATTATTTTCAGGTTTACAATGGAAGAAAATGAACCAACAAATACCTTAGTTGGTCAAATTGAAGTTAGTGATGCTGATAGTGGTAATCCTTGTCAAGATTGTTTGATTGCTTATGATAATGGTATGTTTACCATAATAATGCATTTTTTTCTTATTCTTATGTCTATTTATTTTCATATCTTTGTTTTATTAGTATTATTTCTTCAAGAGTGAAAATCTTTCCTTTCCCGATTTTTCAAAATACAAAGGTCTGATCATATGTAAAATTGTTTATTAGAATTATATATATTTTAGGACTGTTTACATTGGATTCATATGGTCGTATTTACACGAAAAAGTTGTTTGATTCCGAAACTGATCCAAATGAATATCATCTTCAAATAAGAACATTACAATCAAGTTGTAAGTACAGAAATAAATGAAAAATTGGTTATTTTCGAGTCTGGAAATGATTTGCTATACATTTCTAAAATTTTGTATTTTATTTCAGATATTTTCTTGCAGATGCAGGCTTTTTCCTAATTTTTCAATTGAAAAGTTTGATGTAACTTTCTCAGCACAGCACAGCACAGCAGCACAAAAAGAGTCTATTTTTCGTAGGAATTTTTCAGAATGATCTTTTTATATTAAGAAAGATTTTAAGATTATCATAGCGATTTCTGATGCAAAATTGTCTTACCAAGGAAGTTCACTGACCAACAAATTTTGTTCTCCAATTCCAAAGCGTATTGGACAGTTATTCGCATAGTTATTACTTTTTGGTTCTAATAAATTATTCTTTGATTCGTTCAGCAATTTCATGCAACGTTACAATTATTTTGATCGATCAGAATGACAATTTACCATTCTTCCATCATCCCATCACGTATCAAGGTAACAAACTAACGTTTTGTAAATTTGGTTCGTAATTTCCTATCAAAATAATTTTGCGTTAAAGGGTAGTTGATATTTTAAAAAATAGAATCTAGTCCTAGCAACGAAAAGAAATAACTACTCTAGAATGCAGAGGCGGATCTAGAATGTAGCAAATACATGCGTAGGAGAGCAAAAATACAGTGATGACAGTGAGAAATAGT
>JAUEKX010022207.1:0-14507 GCA_031834005.1 Dendronotus venustus
GGCGCCCCCCCCCCCCCCCCCCCCCCCCCCCCTATGACTACGCCTCTGAATAGCAATCAATGATTTTTTGGAAAAAATGTAAGGCGTTTTCTAGAGTTTAACACTCGAAACACGTCATTTTTTGCAACACTGAGGTTTGTTAATACGTCGTTACGTTTGTTTTCTGACGATTGTATCTCTAACCAAATATATTTACCTCCCAACCTCTGGTTGGAGCCAATTTTGAGATTCTTTGTGTGGCAAACAAGTCACTGCATGTTATGTCAATTACATGGATATTTGATGTGAAGAGAGACGGTTTATGTTAATTTCATTTTAAACTTGCTAACACATCTAAGAGATGCTGTTATGTATGAAACCAAAAGTTATACGAGAGATGGTTGATTTTATGGAAAACTAGTCATTTGCATGTCTATTCTTAGTTTCAGTACGTAATTTCTTGAAAATCATTTTTTTCTCAAATAGATTTTCAAAAAGAAACCTTGGAAATGAAAGTTATTTTACTCTTAGATCTTAATTTATAAACTAATGAGCTAATTATGGAAAAATTCGATTTAAAATCACATTCTTTATTGATTTACTATTGTTTCCTTTATTGGTAGTTTGTTGCATGTGAAGGTTGCATCTCTCTCTCTAGATGGCACATACACAATTTGTATCCAAATCGCCAACAGGTTTTGGGATAGCGGGCGTTTCCACCTGCTGATATGACGTCAGAAGGAGAAGAAATATTGGATATTCCACACAACTAAAGCCTTTACGTGTTTTGTGTGTTCAATTTGTTTTCCAATTGATATTTTTTTGTATCCATTGGATCGAGAGTTGTTTATTTATTGTTTTGTCGATATAGTTTTGCACTTTCTTGGAATTATTGTTGTTATCAAGTTGACGTTTATCAACGAGATCTTCTCAAACAGTACACTTGTGATACATGCCATTGTATTGTTTATGTCATCCGTTCTATCTATTTATGTTTGTTTGTTGGTTCGTTGGCTCGTTTGTGGAGATGAAATATCCCATCTTGTCTTTCTTAACTTCTCGGAATAACACTTACGAACAAAAGATACGTTTGAATTTTCTGTGTATTTATTGTCCGATTTGCGCATTTTCACTATTGTTAGATCTTTGTAGTAATGTTGTTTTTGAATCGAACTTTTTTCAACATACTAATTTCCCCAGTACTAAATTTTCATTCTTGAATGTGAGAGATTGAAAACCTTGGAGAATAATACTCGGTCTCGAGCTATCAAGAGACCGAGCAAGAAAAAAGGATAATTTGAATAATCACTTAATAATGTGTGTCGTTAATTATTTTTATTGTAAATTCTGATTCTTGGACTTCGTATTAAATAATGTATAAAGAGAGGTCACTAAACCTTAATGTGTGTTTTTTTAAAAAAATTTTTGGATTCTGTTCACCGAGGAAAGACAATAAAATAAATAAAATGGATGAGGCAGATTTGTTGAAAGAAGCATTCAATCAGAATGAAGGAGATGGGGCAGTTGTGGGAAAAGAAAAAGTTGGTTTGAAACGTCAACTTAATTTGCTGGGTGGAATTTGTATGTTGGTTGGTTCAATCATTGGTTCAGGTACCCAAAATGGAGCCAACTATCAAAATATATCCTCCCTCTTTGCTATCTGCTGTCCCTTGTCTTTTTTCCTTACAATTTCTGTTGGCCAATTATAAAAATTTTGTCTTTGTTCTTTCTTCATACAATTATTATTAGGAAAACTCTCAAGCTTTTATCTGGGTTTCTGTCAAATGAATCTTATTTTCTTAAATAATAATCTAATCAACATCAAATCTTCTTTTGCCAAAAACTTTTAGACCTATTGGAAGATAAGATCTTACACCATATTTACGTTATATTGTGTAGACATGTTCGTCAATAACAAACCTTTTTAATTATTTTTTAATTATTCAAAGAGCTAATTGACTATGATTAGGTAGTTTTATTTGACTTTCTACGTCCTATCATACCTTTAAAAGGAATATTCGCATCGCCAACAGCAATCGCACAACAAGTGAAAAGTAGTGGAGCTTCCCTCATAATATGGGTTGCATGTGGTGTCATCGCTATGTTCAGTTCACTCTCCTATACTGAGCTTGGTACCATGTTCCCCAACTCCAGCGGTGGTGAATACATTTATATTAAGAGGGCGTTTGGTGATCTACCAGCATTCCTGTTCACTTTCACAAATGTTTTAATCATCAAACCTTCCATGTTGACGTTGATCGCATTCACTTGTGGAGATTATCTCATGGTAGCTGTAGGTGGTGACCATAAATATGCGAAATTGATTGCATTCATTTTGTTGGGTAAGTTAATTAACCCTTAGACTACTTTGTCGGATATGTACGCGTCCAATGGCTGTAAGTTTTGATTTACTTGAAAATAAATTTCCTTTTAAATGGTGGATACCCAGGTCAATACTGTGACGTTCCAAGCGATTTAGAGCACATCCGAAAGCATAAAATTTCTATGTTTCTTGAAAAATCAATAAAATCTAAATTCTAGATCTATTTTTTCATATAAACGCTCTTTTATTTTAATTAAGTAGAGTTTGTGTGTAAAGCGGGATCTCTGCAAACCGAGGCCCCCGTTTGGGAATGTTTCTCATATAAACACCCCCTAAACCCCAAATGATAACTCTCCTGAGAGTAAATTGTACCAGACAAACACGGATAAATGGGAGAAGCAGAATATCATTTATATTGGGAGAGAGGGGATCATCGTATTGTTAAAAGTTGATTTCTGTTTTGCAAAGTCAGCATATTAAACATACATATATTAAACATAAGTTTGATTGGTTCTTCGGTTTGAGCGGAGCGTGCAAGTTAAAAAATTTCTGACGTTTTTTGTATCAATCGGATCGAGCGGTGGTTTAGTAGTTTGACGTTGTGTAGTTTCTTGCAAAAATTTGTTATTACCGAGTTGACGTTAATGACATTTTCTCGTGTTTTTTTATGTGATTGCATCTCAGTATGAATGTTTTTGATGTCAAAGAGTACACTTGTGGTACAATGCCATTGTATTGTTTATGTAGTCCATTCTATCTATTTATGCATGCTTTCACTGGTAGTTGTTTTCAAATATTATTAGATCTTTGTTATAATGGTTTTTTTGAATTGATCTGTTTTGGATGTACTAATTTCCCTTGTACTAAATCTTTCATTATTGAGTGCGAGAGAGGAGATGAATGCAAAACTCGTGCTCAATCTCGAGCTATCAAGAGACAGAGTTAGAGAAATTTCAAAATCACACAAGTTAAACAAGGAATTTTTAACGCCATGAACTCAGAGGCGGATTCTCTCCGGAGGAGAGTAAAAAAAAAAAATATTCTTGTAAAGAAAAACCTTAAGAAAATTGATTTATAGCACTCATTAGTGACCTTACGAAAACACGACGTAGAGGCACCTACTTGTCCAGAGTTAGTGGATTTATTGTTAGGCTATTATAAGTCGTTCTCTTTTAATCTTTTGTTTATCTATTATCAAAAATCTATTGTGTATTGTTTTTTTTCCATCAATTCTGGACTTGTCTCACTCAAAGATTCTCCTTTATGATTTATTATTGAAAAGTTTTTTTTCCGAGTATTATATGTTGATGGTTGTTGATAGTTACAAACATATAATTTCCTTCCTTTTACCAGTTTGCATCAGAATCCATCAAAATGGAGAGAGCTGTAGCTCATTTTTGAGCGAGGGAGAAATGCTGGGCTAAATTGTGTATTGCTATGACGAACTTAAAAATGTAGTTGATCAATCCATTTCAATGGGAAATACTCCTAAGACGTTTTCATATGTTTAGAACCGGCCTCAAAACGTGAACGTTTTTGAAACAATTTTTTCTACCCTTTGTTTTATTAGCTCCTTGGTTTTATATTTGTTGTGTTTGAAATTCAAAGGTAAAACTCAATATTTTGATATACTTTATACCACTTGAGAGAGAGAGGGAGGCATGATTTGATATACATGGAAATTCATTCATCTAGTTAAATTCATAAGTAGAGTGTGTTTGCATAAGAAAAGAGTCCATTTATTATTGTCATCGATGTCATTAAACATCACAATTATTTTGTTCTAAAAAGATTTCATTTGTTTAACATAATCTCGGAACCTATTTTTTCGAATGATGTTACAATTTGAAAACAGTAGGAGCCTCTATAAAAGTGAGCGACATAGGGGATCCGCTCATTTGATCTGCTTGTTGATACACCTGCAAAACACACCTGTATTTAAATGTTTCCCAACGGTCAATAATGTTACCAGTATTTTTAATTCACGCAAATTCACAGGAGTAAATTATGCTCAATTTTTCTTTGTGATAAGCCTTTGGAAACAGGCTATAGATGAATTCGACGGTGCGTATCCCGTCTATGGAGGAATGAACCACTCTTTTAAACGCATCTCTATGCAACAATATGCGTGCTCTCATCCGCATGTCTCTTCTTTGTGTGTAGTTTTATTTGATTCACACGTATTGTCAAATTTCAGTTTCAATTTTTAGTGCAGTTTAAAAATACAATGTTGATGCGGAGATGTGTTTTGTATTGCAATTTTGAATTGCAAATATTTACACACCCGTTTATTATGATTCATCAAAATATATTTTGATAAAATAAACAGTATGGGAATGTGTGTGAGAGGAGACGAGAAGAAAAATTTGTATGGCAAAAACATAGCGAACTATTTACTCGCTTTGTGAACTTTGTTTTGGTTTTGGTGTTACCGGATAGTTGGCTTTTAGACTGGTTCATCTGTTAAACTGAACGTTTTGCATAGGCTAGTCTGTTTGTTATTCTTATTTGGCTCTACAAATGATTGTGATAAACTACTTAAATGTGTCTGAAATATTACTATCTGGGCTATCAAAGAACATGTAAAGAGAGGTCATCGTCATTCCATTGTGTGTTTTTTTATATTTTTTTGGATTCCGCTCACAGAGCGGAGAAAATAGAAATAAAATTAAAATGGAGGACTCAGTTTTGTTGAAAAAACCATCCAATCAGAATGGAGAAGATGGGGCAGTTGTGGAAGAAGAAAAAGTTGGTTTGAAACGTCAAGTTAATTTGCTGGGTGGAATTTGTATGTTGGTTGGTTCAATCATTGGTTCAGGTACCCAAAAACAGCCAAATATCCAAATCTATCCTCCCTTTTAGGCATATATTATCTCGTGTCTTTTTTCTTTCAATTTTCTGTTGGCTTCTGTTTGTCAGAAACTTTTAGAGATATTGAAAATAAAAAATTATGTGTCATTCACTTTATATTGTGTAGACATGTTCGCATAAACTTTTTGATAATTTTTAATTACCCAAAGAGCTAGTTGAAGTGGATGCTCTTTTATGAAAATGCGCAACATGTGAACAAATTACATTACAGGCTTTCCCCTCCCCCCCCCCCCCTTTTCAGTTTTGACGTCCCAGCCGGCACACGACATCAGAACGACGTTGTTACAACGTTGTTTTTTGCGTTTTGACGTCGTAACAACATCCGAATGACGTCGTTCTAACGTCATTTACCGGCTGGCTATTGTACCTTCCTATCAACGAATCTCATATCATAAGGAATATTCGCGTCACCAACAGCAATCGCACAACAAGTGAAAAGTAGTGGAGCTTCCCTCATAATATGGGTTGGATGTGGTGTCATCTCTATGTTCAGTTCACTCTCCTATATTGAGCTTGGTACCATGTTCCCCAACTCCAGCGGTGGTGAATACGTTTATATTAAGAGGGCGTTTGGTGATCTACCAGCATTCCTGCTCACTTTCACAACCGTTTTAATCATCAAACCTTCCATGTTGACGCTGATCGCACTCACTTGTGGAGATTATCTCATGGTAGCTGTAGGTGGTGACCATAAATATGCGAAACTGATTGCATTCATTTTGTTGGGTAAGTTAATTGTGGGACATGTATGCGTGAGGTTGATTATGACGTTTGGGCTATTATACTAACAACGCGAGATGAGATGGCAAAACTTAAAAGTTTGAATTACTTATTCTATGTGGGAAAACATCAATTATTTTTTTGAATAAATTTTTAATTGTTTTTGGTTTCTATTCGCATAGAGACACCTTACATGCAATTTATTTCCTTTTCTTCTTGTGTTTTGTCAGTTGTTGGATGTGTGTGGTATTTTTTATAAGAAACCGGTTAATAAGAGACCTAATCTCGAAAGAGATGGCATGAACAGTAGTAACTCATGTCTTTGGTGTGTATGACGTCATTGCCATGCAAATCCTTTGACTTGATATAAGAAACTATCGTTTTTATAAGAAAAATTAAGAAACTAAAAAAGAAACTTTTAGAACTAACCCTTCCTCAGGTTTCTTATAAAAAACGTGTAATTTCAAAAACTAAATATTCAGACGGAATACTCCTTATTATATGGTGAAAGAGCTACTTGTAAAATGAAGCTAATTTCTCGTTGCACATAAATTAGGTATATCCTACTCGATTAAGTAGCTTACGGTTTCTATTTATTTTATTTCGCTAAATAAATTTAAATAAATATAACTAGTTCTGTTTACTAGTATTTTATTTTCAAAATTTTATTGTTTAAAGTGAATTACAAGTCGTAAAAGACTTATCCGTGTTTGCAAATATGAAGTATTTTGATGTTAAATTGGAGAAAGGTCCTTATTATTTTTTCTAATTATTCATTGCTCTTAATGAAAAAGGAATAAGGTTATGAAACTGTCAGATATAATAAAATATATTATCTATTCTCTGGCTTTTAAACATATAACGATTTATGTTTTAACAGGCAGAAATAACAATTTTGGCTTTTCTCAACTTTCTATAGGATTGCGCCTTTGAGCTGATGTTTATATGGATTATTCCTTGCTAAAAAATGAATTGAGAATGGGTTGTTGTTTTTGTTTTTTTGGAATTTTTATAGACAAATGCGTGGCCCTGCAAATTATGTACATAATTCTGTAAACCTAATATATATTAGTCAAGTGTGACAGTTTATGTCCACAAATAGATTATGATAACAATGGATTTCTAAATCCCAAAATGATAATTCTCCAGAGTTAATGTTGTGAAGGAAATACGGGTGGAAGAAACAGAACATCATTAATATTGAGAGGGAAGGGGGTAAATGTTAGTTTCCTTTCCATCAAAACAAGCGGGTCGGCAGAAATGATAGGGCAAGTGGAAAAGCGGACGAATGGATATTTCGAGTTCCAGTGAGCTGCATGGCCTTTTTGCAGCGTTCTCGCTCCCGCTGTCATTACATTGTTAAAAGACAATTTCTGTTTTGCAAAGTCAGCATATTAAACATACATTAAGTTTGATTGGTTCTTCTGTTTGATCGAAGCTTGCATGTTTAAAAATGTTGAACTTGATAGCGCGTGCTTTTGACCGCTCATTACCGTCTATGTCCAATGAGATTTTTTTAGAGATTTTCTTGTATAACCTGTCATAATCTGTCAGGGAGACAGATATGCTTAAATCATAAAAAACTTTGTGTAGAACACATTCAATTTTTCCCATGAGCGAAACAGCGTGAGAACCGTAATGTACTTTTGTTTAAACTCAAAAGTAAAACTTAAAAAAAAAAAATACTAAAACATGTATTGCGATGTAATAACTTACCCTATTCAGGGGAAACTGAAACAAAATCAAAAACACATTTATGTCATGACATGATAGGTGTTGGGTGTTGTTCAACTGTGTGATGCGCATGCGCATGATACTCAGAGCACAACATATGTTTGCCATTTTATGATTTTCAATTCACGTACACAATTCATAAATTTCATACTAAGGGTGATGACCGGACATATTTCTTAATATTTCAATATGATATATTTCCTAACATTTTTACTTCATATTTTCGTGCGATAAAATAAAAAAACTTTCATGGATTTTACGGAGAATACCCATTAGTTGAATAAATTGTCTAATAAGATAGAATCAGATGAGGTCTGAAACGTCAAGTTAATCTGTTGGGTGGAATTTGTATTTTGGTTGGTTCATTAATTTATACGGGAATATTTGTATCGCACAACAAGGGAAGTGATATCGATTTGGATGTGGTGTTATCACTATGTTCGGTATTCTCTCTTATGCAAAACCTATAGTATCATGTTCCATAACTCCAGTGGTGGTGAGTTACACCTTTATCCAAAGGGTGTTTTGGGTGATCAAACGTCCAGCCTTTCCTTCTGTGTTTGTGTTCTTCCTGCTGTAGTCGCCCTCCCCTTCCGAGATTCAATATTAGAAGGGAAAGGGCGTAGGGGAGTGTTAAATAGGAAATTTATTTAATTGCCATCACTACTTTTTTTTGACTGGGGTAGTAGAAAATTACACGCGTAACTTTAGAGGGTGTTAAGCACGTGACGTGTGACGTGACGATATGCTTTACAAATGTAAGGAAAACATTAATTGGTTTTATAAATGAACTTTTTTAATTGTTTTTTGGTTTCTGGTTACATAGAAATACACACACGCAATTTTTTCCCACTGCGGCACATACAAGTATTGAGGTTTGGAAACGAATAAATAGCTTGTTGTCAAACAAATTTCTCTTGCTCTCTCCTTCTCTTACATCATATCAATTAAGAATTAAAACTTAGGCTAATGATTGTACCTCGTGTTATCAACACATTTGGAGGAGGGCCTCCAATCCGAGTTTTAATTGCTCTCCTCCGTTCTAATAACTATAAGACAAAACATTTTAATGATGGTAATAATGACCATCCTTTAAAAAACACAAAGTTAATAATCCTGAAAGATTTTTTGTTATCATATGAATGAATTGAAGATGGATTTATAGTGATATAATCATTTCTATATCAACAAGTTGGTCAAATAAAAACAAAATATTTTACAGAGAGTAGAGAGTGTTTAATCAGACGTGGCTAAAACGTGGATTGTTTTTTAATGTCAGGGAATATTGTTTTGGTTACTAACTTCTGATAAGTAGAGAATGGGCTGTGTACAAGGGGTATCCACTAAACTACAGGACATTTTGTATGTCCGCCAAAAAGCAAGATTTGTAAAATGTTGTTTCAACGGTTTTATTAAGCTAGAAAGATGACGTCATAACATCATCACGACATAACGTTAATCGGATGTATCTAAATATGATTTCCATATTAAGTTTTGTATTTTGTTCAGCGGCATTTTCTTGTCTCACTAGCCCAGCTTTGCATGTATTTTTACATGATGCACGTTAAATTTATTAAGCGAGACAGCGTTATTTTTTTGTTAAAAAAAAATTTTTTTTTAATGTGTATATGACAATTTCAGAACTTCATACTTCATACTTTGAATAAACATTGAATATTTTGATTGCATTTTTGTTTGGTTTCTTGTTACAATGGAAATTTACAGTTTTTGTGGTTAAATTGTTTTCATCTCCATTCTAGTATTACACTTATATTAATAAAGAGGTCTGGGACCAAATAATTTTCAAAAATATAAAAGTGCAAAATGAGTGATTATGAAATCGCAAAAGCGCGTGGAAGCTCCGAAAAGGCTCTGTTGATTAAGAACTCGTTAGAAATGTCAAAAGTGGTTCCAGCAGATGGCCCGGTCTCGGGAACCGGCGAACCAACGACAGGTTTAAAAAGGCAAATCGGTATAACCGGCACGTTATCCATTTTAATCGGGACAATAATTGGTAGTGGTATATTTGCATCGCCTTCATCAGTGGCCAGAGAAATGAACAGCGCGGGCGGTTCATTGGTGGTTTGGACGGGATGTGGCGTTGTCGCCATGTTTTCCGCTCTATCTTGGCTAGAACTTGGTTGTATGTTCCCAAATAAAAGCGGGGGCGAATATGCGTACCTACTGTATGCTTTTGGACCGATCCCTGGTTTTTTATATGCTTATATTAATGTTTTGGTAACGAGGCCAGCCGCGCTTTGCATTATCACGTTGACATGCGGTGATTCAGTTATCGAAGCATTTGGAGGTTCAAATTCGTCAGGTTATAATAAAATAATCGCAGGCGCGCTTATTGGTTAGTTCACATCAATTTGTTTTCCTGATTTTTTTTTTATAGTTCTTTTATACTTTTTCTGAAAATCACTATAAAAAAGGGGTTTTAAATGTTATATCCCTTTTTCAGTGTCACAGTATGTTTTTCTTTACGAATTTTTAGTTGGATTGTTTTGGCTTTTTTTGTTTGTTTATATTAACTTTAAAGTTTAAAGTATTTTCTTAAGTATTTCTTAAGTATTTCTTAAGCCCTTACCACACTCATGACGTTAGGACGTTATTTTTACTTTTGACGTCGTTACAACGTCCAAATAACGTCGTGTGCCGGCTGGGTCTATCGTAAACGCCATTGGTTTTTAATATATGCTGTTTCTATGTTTAACGGAGTTAAGTGACGTGGTTATCCGATACAACCCAAGTTTAATTTAACGGAGCGAACTTTATAAAATCATTATTAGATTGTCAATTCAGTAATATTCTCATTACGTGTCAGATGAAAAATGTTTTCTATTTTAGTCATCTGGTTTTTCCATTCAATGCTAATAGATTCAAGTAATGCTATTTCGTCTTCACACTCATAATTGTTACACCACGCAGGACTCGGTATAACCACCAAAAATCTGACAATATCCTTACAGAAACAAAATTTGACCGGTCAAAAATAATCACTACTGGTCATTTTGTCCGACGCGCTTTTCTTTTTTGTATTTTTATATTTAAATTTTCATTTACATTAGTGTTAAAAACCTGTATTATATCTTTATGTAAATCAAAGGAAAAGTCATAAGAAAAAATTGACCGGCCAGGTCCGGCTACAATGCAATGTGGCCGCATAAATTGTCCAGCGACGTTTAAAATCTATATTAAGGCCTGATAGAATAGCATATACTGCAAAGAAACATCATCAAGTTTATAATTTAAGAAACAAATATAATAAGTTTAGGCATTATCTAATCCGGGCATGTCCGGCTACAAAGTAATGTTGCCGGAAAAATTGTCTATATCGAGGCCTGTTTGGCCAATGTGGCCGTTTGAATGACATGACAAATTTGAGAAAGAGTTTCAAATGTCAAACTAATATTTCGAAATGAATAATTTTCTCGTACATAAACTTGAATTATGTCAAGCAAATAAAAAAAAAGTATAGCAGGTGCATAAACTCTCTAGATGGTGTTAACTTTATCTTCCTCGTTATAAATTAACACTAGCTTGTTAGCGTGAGTCTATTCTAGCCTTGACATAATCGGGGAACTATTGATTTGTGATGAAAAAAGACCCTTTCTGCGATTATTGTAAGCTTATTGGACGTCAAGAAACAAAAACATATTCGTGATGCTTTCTGATTGGTTAGTTCTCGGTCTTATAACTATGTAAGTAATCTCTAAATTCTGTCTCTCTAAACTATATATTCTTTCCAAAATATTTTTTTACTACTTTTTAGTCTTTAATTATACGTTTTGACGCCACGTCAACGTCCATACAACATCATTCTAACGTCATTTTTTGGATGCAATGTAAAATTTTACTCTATTTAATGCATTTGTTCACCGTGATATATGATATTTTTTTTGTTTTCATCTTCCCCCTTTAGCTGTCATCTTGATTGTGAACTGTTTGAGCGTGAAATGGGCCACCCTAATGCAAGTTTTTTTCACGGCAGCGAAAATGGTTGCCATTGTCATGCTCATTATCACTGGGTTAGTTCGACTCGGACAAGGTAATATCAATTTTATTGATCAATTATTTGATGATTATCTTATAAAAGATGAAATAAAATCACGGCATATTTTCCGTCATACCTGCGCGAATTAGATTCTCGCAAAAGTAAATTTTTGTATTATTTATAGCTTTAGTGTAAGTTCAACAATGAAAATACTTGAAATGTAGACAGACTCTTGTATCCGTTATGGCGTACTCTTCTGGGGAAAAAATATTGACATAAACTACTCATGTCACTATTCTTGGAGCAAGTACAACACAAGTACACGCCGAATCCACAAAAATATTTTAAGAGATCATTCTGCAAACAAATTAATCTTCCTTAATTATGCGTCAGCAACATTTAATTTATGCCCATATTTGAAAATGTACTCCACCAAAATAAATTAAACTACGAACACGGCCTTATTTTTTTGTTTCAAAAAGTAAATTCTTTCTTCACCATTTACACCTCCTTAACCTTTCACAAGAGATATAAAGATGGAACAAACAAATAGTTACTCCTAAACGCATGAATAGCAAAAAGTGTACTCCGAGTAAGAAAATGAATAGTTTGTTATTAACAATCTTCTATTCGTTGTTTTCTTTCCTTTTTCAGGTCACAACGATAATTTCAAGGACTCATTCAACGGAACAAACACTGGGATATCGAGTGTCGGTTACGCTTTTTATGGCGGTTTATGGGCGTATGATGGGTGGAACAACTTGAATTACGTCACCGAAGAATTGAAAAATCCGATTCGTGATCTTCCACTTGCTATTATGGTTGGAATCCCCTTAGTTACCGGTTGCTATGTGATGGTAAATATTGCCTACTTGACCGTGATGACGTCAGCAGAAATTGCCAAATCAAACGCCGTAGCAGTTGTGAGTTTTAAAACAAATTCTTACTTATAATTTCCTTTGCTCTTTCCTTTTCTTTCTCGATATTTTCCAATATACGTGATTACACAATAAGCCCATGACGTTGTGTGGACGTCTCTTTAACGTTCACTGGTAACGTAGTGTAGGAGTACCATAGCATAATTTTGGGTAATCCAATCTTTCCAAGTCATCGAGAGTTGATTCAACGTATCATATTCAATGTTTCTAGACTCTTGGATATAATCTGTATGGTGTGATGGCATGGATCATTCCATTCCTTGTCGCTTGTTCAACTTTTGGCGCTGCTAATGGTTCCGCTTTCACTAGTGGAAGGTATACATACTTTTAATTTTTAGTTTTGTCTCTCAATTCAAATTATTGTATTGTAAAAAATACAATCCGGTTAGTAACGACAGGCTTCCGGCGAGTATTTACTGGAAAACTTTATTTTGGTAAATTTTCAACAATTGTTTGTTTGTTTGTTTGTTTGTTTGTTTAGGAGTTATAAATTAGAATGATGCTTTTTTCAGAATCATGCTTTTATATTGACTCCTTGGGAATGTCTATCGAACGTCTAAAAAATATTTGAAAATTGTAAAACTGAAAGAATGAAAGTTCAGTAGAAAATTTCTCGAACATATTTGTCATCCAAAAAATAAAAAATATTTTTACAATAATTTCCCCCTTGCTTTTTTAACTCAGATTGGTGTATGTATCTGCAAGAGAAGGACATATGCCAAAGATTCTTGCGATGATTCATAAAAAACGTCATACACCCCTTCCAGCTCTTATTTTCACGGTAATTTTCTTTGTTATTTTAGCCTAGATCGAAAGGTCGTGTCTTTTCATTTCTTAAAGCTAATACTTTCAATACCTTATTTGGTGAAATTATCTCTGCGCAAATAAATTAATAAAATACAGACCAGAATAAAAGATTTCGAATACAAAAAAGTGCCCATTTTCTCGAAATTGAAGGTTCCGAAATATTTAACTATGCATATTTTATCCATTTTAACTCTTCCTGCTTTTTAATTGGTAGCAGGGTTTTGAGAATTGAAAACTTTATACCAAATTACAAATGGATCTCAAAGATGCTGGTTACTTTTTAAAGCCGTAATTTTTGACTACATCAAAATAAAGACCGATAATAATCCCTGTGAAAGAGAATTAAATTTCCTACCGAATGATGTCAAATATGCCTAGTTTTGAGAAATGGTACCTAATAAAATTTCAAGTGTTTGCCCATCGCCCGGAAGGAAATCAGCGACCGTTTAGACTGTGTTGCCAAGCAGTAAATTATAGTCGTACCTAATGACATAATAGATTAAGTCATCTATATCAAGTAGACAACTGGTACGGCCAGTAGACATGGAATTTCGGATTCCAGATATCAATGCATGAGACTAAAAGAATTACCCCATCTAGACTCCAAATTATCGTGTCTGCTTCTTGAAGCTGTAACTTCAAATTAGAGGTCGATGGTTGAGAGCCATATGAAAGGGAATTAACAATCGAATGGTACCAAAACATGTTTAGTTGTGAAAAACACATTTCAAATTTTGAGCGTCATTTGGACTTTTTACTTTAGAATTTCAATCCAAAAACTGTATCTTCCCAAAACTAAGTTTTCAATCCTTTGCTTTCTTTCAGTGTGTCATTGCATGGATTATGTTGATACCTGAATCATCCAATTTCAGTACTCTCGTCAACTACTTCAATTTTGCAGCATGGACATTTTATGGTGCAACAATAGCTGCATTGCTATGGCTACGGTATAAAGAACCCAATCTAAAGAGACCATACAAAGTAAGTGAGTCTTATACTAAAACGTCTGATTTACACTCCTGCTACACTGCCATTAGGTTTCCGTTGTAGGTGTTTCGCAATGTAGGTGTTTCGCAATGAAGGGGATTCATTGATAATGGTCTGATTAGTCCGAAGAGAAAATCCTGGATGAAAATTC
>JAUEKX010022429.1:0-14505 GCA_031834005.1 Dendronotus venustus
GTGTTTTCGAATAAGGGAATTTTCTTTTTCGCTAAACTCTTTTCTTTGTCTTGATGAAGTGGATGTTAAAGATCTTAACTTCTTTTTGGTTTCGCAATCATCTTCAACATCGTCTTTATCTGGAAAATAATCCTTGTCGCCTTCACCATTGTCATCCTCAACGTTATTACTTTCTTTCTTCTCATCTGCTTTCTTTTCTTGATCTTTATCTGCCATTTCCCCAGAACGTTGAGTTTCTCTTATTCGTTTTGAAGTTTCGCTTGCGGTGTTTATTTTGTCAATGAAATCGTAGCATTCGTTAGCAACTTTCTCACTGTGGCAAAGATGACTAGCAGTTTTTCTTTTGTGCTCAGGGTTTTTCTCATGGACCATAGTAGTTGTAAACTTTCTGATTATATTTGGATTTATTCTGGAAGAAGTTCCATGCGTTTTATTCCAAAACTTTGAAAATTTACTAGTTATTAGATCCCCTGCCATTTTTGATCCACTCCAGCTAATAAAAACGGGATCATTTAAATCTTTCGATACACCAGGTAATTTGTCTCGAACGAATTTGATGTAGTTGTCCGTGAACTCTCTTAGTTCATATGTGAAGAATAAATACGCCGGACTGATATAATCATTTTGTGCTTCATTACTGCAACTACAAAGCCATCCTTTTGTTTACTTCCTAGCTTATATTCTTGAAGTGTCATATTTGCAATGGCTCCAGGTCGTGAACCATTGTCTAAGATTAGACTACTGATGATGTAATCCCGTATATTACAAAACCCCTTTCGCTTTACGGTCGCGTTTGTGACCGAATACATTGTCATAAGTTGATGCGCCTCTTTTGAAATATCGGATTCATCCATTTTGCTCATTTCCTCTGAGCTAGGGTACTTTTTATAATCCATGAAATTTTTTGCACCCTGCCTTCTTTTTATGTCCTTCCACAAATTTCGTTTCCACTTTAACAGATAAAGTTCCATCTTTTCGATATTTTCCGTGACAATCTCTTCACATGGTCGCAATTTAGGGTAGTGATAAAAGGTTGCACTGAACCAAGATACACTTTAACGGTACCTGCTTCCTTCTTTTCTCCCTCCAACTTGGACATCCAATCAATCAGGAATTGATAATCCAGGAGCTTATTATAATTAACGTCTCCACTATCGTCGGATCGGACAGCTCGCATTACAGTTTCTTTATGCTTGTTGGCATCACGAGAGGACTTTCCGCCACCATCACGACTCTGTAAGTAGGAGACGAAGCCACTCAATATTTTATCTTCTAGTGGTGTTGTGAAAACAGTAGCCTCCAAATCTTGATCTTCATAATCGATTTCTTCTTCATCGTCATCGTCTTCGTCCTCTTCGCCCTCGTCCCCACCATTTTGTTCTTTATCATTTGTTTTGTCGTCACGTGAGCTAAACTGTTGTTGAAGTTGAAGAATCGCATCAGCCACAGATCTGTTACTATCATCAATTATATCTTTATATTGGTAATAGAGCCAATCCTCGTCACTTGTATCACTCATTTCACGGAATATCTCTCTACTTTCCTTGATTTCATTCATACATCTCATAAGAATGATTTCATCTTCTTCTTCTTCTGTTAAATCTGTTTCGCTACTAGCATCAGACGGAATGCACGATAAATATGTTTCGTCTTCGTCGCTTTCTACAATGGCGAAGGGTGCAACTTTGGCATCTTCTCGTGCTTTGACACGAGAAAGTTTGTAATAATTTTCATAATGATCATCGAGTTTTGCGAAAGGAAGGGCACAAACAAGACAAAGTTTTTTTCGGTTGTTTCGTGGTTTTGTTTTCCGTTGCGATGAAGGTAAGAGATTCCGTTTCTTTCGGAGGCCAAGGGCTAAAGTAATATTCTTTGCACTTTGGGCACTCATTTTGTGTTTCTGTGATGTAAGATGACGTTTGAGATCACATACAGTCCTAAAAAAATAATTAATAGATGTGCATATACATCTTATTTATATCGATAAAACAAAAATGTTATGAAAGAAGAAGAAATTGTTGCAACCAGCAAAAGGTAGTTTCCTTACTCTTACTCGTTTCTAATAATCCTCAAAAAGCTAAGCAAATACACAAATTTATATTATAAATTGAATCCCAAAGAAGATTGATAAAACAGTCAACAAGAAAAAATAACTTTTGAAAATGTCACACCGGCTGGTTGTTTGAATAATCGGAGGTGCTTGAAAAATGGCGGGGATAGCAAGTGAAAAGGCAGTAATTTAACTCGTGAAATTGAACTGATAAAATTAAATATTCTTTATATTCATACTCTGAACATAGAGGACAGTCATAAGCTCTTCGTTTTCTTTCAATATCATCTTTCCTTGTAATTACAGTTCTTTTTTTTCCTCTTTTGATTTCATTTTCAACCTAAATAATAAATGTAATATTAGATTTTATTGCGATATTTTCTGTGGAAGATAAATCCTATTAGAATGAGTTCCAGTAAATGAAAGCCATAGAACGTGATTAATAATTACAGCTTTACCTCAAGTGTGTTTCCAAAAGAAAGTATCATGTCATCGACAGCATTTTCGTTTGAGCCAACCTACTGAAACAAAATTTGATGAGGTACCATTTAAAAATCACATAAGCGATTTTAAGACGACTGATTTTAGTCTAGCTGAGAATATAACTCTTTTGCTATCGTAAGATATTTTGAAAATATCAATCTGCTGCCGTTATAAATTATATTGCTTTCATCAAAAGTCGAGCCTGTCTGCGCAACAAACAACCCAAATTGTTAATTTACAAATTTACCCCATCTTCGCCTAAAAATACCATTAACTATTCTAAAAAATTCTTGACGAAAATATAATGACGAAATAATATGCCTTCTGGGGCTTCTTCTTTTCAATGAGAATCACTAGCTTATTTCCCTGCCCAATAATTTTATCTTTCTTTATATGATAACCCTGCACAAAACAAGAACAGAGGGAACCAAAAAAAGTAGAATAAACTGCTAAAAACTGTGTTATCTATAATAATTTTTCATACCTGAGAATTTTGGATCCGGAATCTTCTTAATTTTTAATTAACACCTTAGATCACCACTGCTCAGCAAAAAATGGCTATTTAATTTGTTTCAGAACCTCCTTTTATATATACTACAACACTAGAGAATGTATTTTGATTCTTTTGTTCTTGTTAATATCAGGTGATTTTAATGTTAAAACTTCAGTTCCAGTCGTTTTATTCTTTGTTTTACATGTTAAGATGTTGAAACTCGACTTCAGATATAAATTAAGCACATGGTATTTAAAGAATTGTTTGTCAAATTTTAAATTATAATAAAAATATAATGCAAAAATTCATTTCTTTGTCTCTAGTGTTAAAATAGGAACATTTTTAACCCCGACCGTATCAGTGACAGTTGTTTTTATTATCTGATTTAACTGATATATTTCAAAATGTCATTCGTGTGTCATTTAATCTAGTTTGATTCAATTTTGATGAAAAATATGAACATAATAATAATATAGTAAGATTTACACAGTACTTACGCACATAACCTCCAAATAGCGATAATAACGTAAATTACATAATAGAGTAATACGCACGAAGTGGAGAATGGAGTCTCTTGTGCACGCAATTATATATCAAAAGGCTTAAAATAAAAATAACTTGCCTTTTTATGGTCATTTCAATATTAACTGGTCGAAGTAAAACTAAAACCTGGAAAATGAAACCTTTTACCTCTATATTGCAAAACAAAATCAAAAACAAAAAAAGAAAAGTAAAGAAAAGAGAATATGAATAAATAAAAATATCAACAGCTTTGCAATCATATTTAAAATATATTTAAACTAGTCCGTGAATTAAATACAATGAAAAATCGTAATAAAATCATAGGCAATAATATAATTCAAAATAATAATAAAATAGAGAATATATTTTGATACTATAGTTTCTATATACAAAATTATATATACAGATATATTGTAAAGGTTATTACGCAATCATCATGGCACATGAGAAAGTATATATAACTTGTTAGATAAATAAATAAAGGAATGAAATAAAAAATATATAAAAACTCTCGATAGAAAAAAATATATCTTTTGGCTTTTTGAAGTCATTTTTCAGTCTTTAATTTAGAAAGATGGGTAAATTTAAGCACGTACGGCGTTCATATAAGATATGATTTTATAATGAAGTACATAAAACTTTTTAAAGATCTTTAAATACAAATGGACCAAGTTTATGTGAAACTTTTTTCTATAATATAGTTACTAGTTTATAAAGTATCAAAGCTCCTCTTAAATCTCTCATGATCTATAATTTACTATCTTTTCCTTAAAATTCGTGACTACAAAAATAAATAATAATATTAATGCTAAAATGCACGGCATACAAATGTTTATACAATTCTTTTACTTATAACCAGAATAAGTTCACCTTCATTTCTCAATTCCAATTTAACTGCTAAATAGTACTTATTTATATTCGACTAATACCTGTAACTTTGTTGTATGCTTTATTTTTAAAGTGATATAAGCATCGTAGGCTTAATAAATCCAGGAAGATGGGATGTTTACGATGTGGATAAATGATGAACGCTTTTGGTGATCTATAACATATTTAACAATTTTTTAATTTTTCAACAAGACATTAAAAAAATCTTAATAGATTTTCTTTTCCTTTTTGTCGAGGATGGCTGAAAGTTTCAACAGGTTATACTTTAGAAGAAGAAATTTTGGCGGGGATTTATATTCACGGTACACCAAAAATATTTTTTTTCGCAGGAACTTAATTTCGAGGTTAATTGATTTTGATAAATAGAAAATTTCGCGCGAAACAGCGAACTTTTCTTCCTTTAAGGTGTATAATGTTCATAGTGTTCATGTTGTTACAAATTAAAATGATAAATTACAAGTTATATATAATTTTATTTGGTCACCCTATATGTCGTACATAAGTTCTAGGAAACAGATTTTCATTCAATTCAAGTGTAAAACGTGATAAGTTGATAAGGATCATTCTGCATGTATTTTTGAAGCTTAAAGTTATTATTAAATTTATGGTTTTCTAGATATTAAAAGAGTAATATATTTTTCATAAACAAGACAGACATACATAATACACAGTTTTCAAATCATACTATTAAAATAAAAATCATCACTTTCTCAAACATTAATTTACAATTCTAAAAGTTAATAAGTAAAGTACTAACCTGTAGTTTGAACGGAAGGATTTATATTTTATGCAGACCTTGTTTTATGTGGCGGTTTTGTTTTAATATTTCTATAAATAAACAAAAAATGTTTATGAAAGTAAACTAGCCAGGGAAGTTAGCACTTTTGTAGAAATAACCAATCGCCACTCGCTTTACTAATCACCAAAAATATCCCAAATGGTCTCAGGTACGTACTCAAGAAATCAATAAAACAATGCCATGATTTCAAATTTCATTTCATACTAAAAAATAATCAAGTTTAAGAATTTTAAATAAATATTGGAAATTTTGGGAATTTTAATGCAGATTTAATTTTTCACATATAATAATTATTCTCGTATTGCTATAACTCAAACTAATTTACGTAATTTGAGCAGTTACCTCAATTATTATTAAATTCATGTAATGCCTTCTTCTTCTTGAAGGTGTATATCAACAGGAGGACCAGACATTTCAAATATGGGGTATAGGCTTGAAAGTTTGAGTTGTTTTTTCAGAAAAACGGCTTCCCCGATCAAAGAAGTAGTTTTGTAAAAATAATTGTAAATTGTAATAAAGGTACCCACATTCTTTTCCCCTAGCCTTAGTTCTTTGATCCATTCTATTATTATTACATTTTTCTACAAAGTTTTCTTTTTTGAATGTTTCCACAAGTGTACCGTATCTTCACGCAATCCCGTGAATAGTTATCAAAATGCACCGTAACTTCACGTGAACTTTTGTGATATTGTACCGTATGTTCACTAAGGTACCGCGTATTCACGATTTGGTAAAGTGAGACAAATTATCAAGTCGGCTGGTTAAGCGATGCTCCTCCATGCGATAAACAATATATATTGACTATTGAGGCAGTTTGCATAGGAAACATATAACTTAAAATGTTTTATTAAAGAAGAATCGAATAGTATTAACAATTATAATTGTAGCATATCAGAGTTTCCTTTGGTATTGTAGTATTATTGAATTTATAGGCATTTGTATATTTTCTTGGAGATCAAAGCTGCACCTTGTTTGATGCTTGGTTTTGGATACTTATATATATTTGAACATGGGAATTAGACTGCAAATTCTAGTTCTTTGAATTCTGTTAAATTATTTGCTGCCTATATATTTTAAGCCTAAGGTTAATATCTGTTATGGATTGATATATACTGTTACTTGGGGTGACTTGCAACACAACTTCTCTTAGGATGAGGGTGATTCAAGCATCAAGTCACCCCCCATGCAAATCACCTCAAGTGACTGTAACAAGAATAAGTAAGGTTAACAGTAGTCATTTTTTAAAGAGGAAAGCAAAACTTAACTGTCTGCTTGCCCTATACTGTCACATATGTAGTTAGCTAGAAGGGTGATTCAAGTCACTCTGCGATGCAAGTCACCCCAAGTGACAGTAACAAGAGTCATTTTTAAAGAGAAAAATTTTGTTCTAGCCTGTTTAATACTATTATACATATATAGTATCAGACTATTCCTCTAACTCTGTTTTCTTAACCTGTTTCTTAACCTGTAAAATGTGGTACGCGGTACCTTAGTGAACATACGGTACAATATCACAAAAGTTCACGTGAAGTTACGGTGCATTTTGGTAACTATTCACGGGATCGCGTGAAGATACGGTACACTTGTGGAAGAATTCAAAAAAAGAAAACCTTGTAGAAAAATGTAATAATGATAGAATGGATCAAAGAACTAAGGCTAGGGGAAAAGAATGTGGGTACCTTTATTACAATTTACAATTATTTTTACAAAACTACTTCTTTGATCGGGGAAGCCGTTTTTCTGAAAAAACAACTCAAACTTTCAAGCCTATACCCCATATTTGAAATGTCTGGTCCTCCTGTTGATATACACCTTCAAGAAGAAGAAGGCATTACATGAATAGCGTACCACAAAGCAGCATTGATTCCATTTCATTGGCAAGATTAAGTACATGCTATGCTACAAGGCACTGGATTTAATTGAACGAGTACCCCTTGGCGAACCAGATAGGTGGTGTCATGGTTGTCACGCGAAAGCAGGATGAATACCCTTGTAGAACTGTTGAACTTTTACCGTTGAACAAATACTGCAACCGAGAGACTTATAATTCAGAGACTCCTTTTCATCTCACCCGCTGTATTCCTTGTAATACATGGATAAGTGTTACCGATTCATGGAAGGGCTTCCATAGTATTCCTTTGCGTGATTTAGACAAGAAAGTGAACAACTTTCATCACATCATTTGGTAGATGGCATTACAATCGACAATTTGATATCACTCTCGCAGACTTAACGTAAAGAAAGAATCGTCGATGACACAATTTACTATGAAGATGATCTTGAGGCACACTAGTAGCGTACAATCAATCAAAACTGGAAGGTTTATGATCGGTAACAACTGTAAGGTTATCGCACCCAAGGGTTGTATTGTATGGGAAGCAGGTATTATCTTGAATTCTACAAAGTTTCAATTTACCCGTTTAGTGTGATGTTCAATTCGAAGGGAATTCGCAGCAACAGACACTATTAATCCTCTTCCAAAGTACGACAACGCGATACGGGACTTTACAACACCATTATTAATCAATGACATCAGGAGCTGGTTTGGTCTGGTCAACCAAGTCACTAGTTATGCAGAAGTACGTGATTATACGTCACCTTTTCGACCATTCTTGTTCCCTCGTTACGCTTTCCCTTGGAATAAACAATTGGATGAAGCATTCAATAAATCAAAAACAGCCATCATTGACTCCATCAAGAATGGCGTAGAGATCTTCGACCAGACTATTCAATACGCGGTATTGGCTATTTTCTTCTTCAAAAACACTGCAACTGTATCTCTGAGAGTCCTGACTGCTGTACAGATGGATGGTGTATCCCAATGGCAGTTTTCCGGTTCCTGAGGCCGGAGGAGAAACAAAGGCAGGAAAAACTGCTGAAGCCAAGGAAGCAAAAATTTCTTACAACGAGGCTAAACGCATTGCCAAACACGTTGTTTGACTGGCGAAGTCAAAGGCTGAGACAGAGGTGTTTGCCAGTATATCACCTACTGGTGATGGTATCAACAGGCTTGTAAATGGACCGCACTCATCAGGATATTGTGGGCGATAAGTGTGTACGGAACAATGCTGGTGATATTACGTTTAGCGATGAAGATAAGATGAAGGCTTGGGTGGAACATTATGCAAGACTCCTAAACGTTGAGTTTGAGTGGCCAAATGACTCACTTTCTGAGGTACCTCCAGTTGCTGACCCTCCCCCTTGTGTGTATGCAGAGCTGGTCCAAAAGGCTATTCATAAGATGAAAAGTGGTAAGACCCCTGGCCCTTCTGGTATCATTGCTGAGATGCTCAAAGCATCGGGCGAAGAGGGGTTTGAGTTAGTGGGGCAACTGGCAGAGACTGTCTTCTGTGAAGGTGAAACTCCTAAAGACTGGGAACTGAGCTCCATCCTAAATCCTAAAGGCAAGGAGATGCCCTCGACCGTAACAACTATCATGGCCTGAAGCTGACTGGCCAAGTAATGAAAGTGCTCGAGTGTCTTTTAGATTCACACATTCGCAAGATGGTGGTTATAGATGAAATGCAGTTCGGCTTTGCGCCAGGCAGAGGCACCACTGATGCCATCTTCATCAACCACGACCTTGCTATCATTGCAGATTTCCTGGAAGAGTACATTTATAAGTTGCAAACTTGGAAAGCTGGCATGGAGAGCAAAGGCCTTAGAGTCAACATAAGGAAGACCAAGTTCCTCTTTTCGGGTGTTGGTCTTGACCTCCTACAAGATTCGGGCAAGTTTCCCTGCGCTGTTTGTCGCAGAGATCTGGGTGTGAAATTCATCGAGTGCTCTCAGTGCAAGCATTGGGTCCACAAGTTGGTACCACAGTTGTCTGGTAGACACGTAGCTGAGCCAGATTATGTCTATCGAAGATGCCGAGGTGATGCTCGCCCAATTGATGGTCGTGTTGTTACTCATGTGGAAATATATGGCACCCTACTTGATGTAGAGGCCACCTTTTGCTACCTAGGCAGCATGTTGGATGGTGACCGGTGGTGGCTGCGAACGCGCTATGACTGCTCTCAGTGGTGCTCCATTTGGAAAAGTTCAGAAAGTTCCTGCCAATCCTGACATCTAGACACATCTCCTTCAAGATTTAGGGCAAGGTGTTTTCTACCTGTGTCCGCTCTGCCATAATAAATGATAGTGAGACATGGGCTCCGAACTCTTCTAATCAGCAACGGCTACGGCGTAACGATTGAGTTATTGTCAGATGGATGTGTGGTTGCAAACTTGTAGACAAGATCCCATCTTCTGTGCTTTACGAAAAACTTAGGATCAGTGATATCACAAATATTGTACGCACTCGGCGTCTCCGTTGGTATGATCATATACAGCGAGCCACATCTTGGATCAACACCTTAACGAGTCTGGATATCCCGGGCTACAGAGGTCGTGGCAGACCAAGGAAGACATGGTCAGAATGTGTCAAAGATGATGTAACTGCATGTAAGCTGGCCCTTGGATCGAACTACATGGAGAGCAAGAGTAAAACGTTGCCTGGTGTTGCCTACGCCGGAGTCCAGGACACCCTTCTATATAGCGTACAGTTTGTGATTTTTCCAACTTATCAAAGTGAATGAAATAACACAACATGGCATGAGAGAGACGTGTGATTTTCATCATATAACTGACAAATAGAGAAATCGCATCGTTTACAGTTCGAACAGTTCCACTTTATGGTATGATGACAGATTTGAGATTCGTATTAACTGTTCGCACTTTACGTCATGACGTTAAATTTGTTATAAAGGTTTGTATAAAATAGTTCCGACTTTATGACATGCCTTATAAGTGTTGTAAGTCTAGATTATAATTCAGTGTTCGCTCACTCTTATATCCCTGCGATTTTGGTGCTTGAAAAATAATCGACTTGAATTAAATGCGACAAATGAGCAAAAACAAAGAATTGTGCGTCTTGTAGAACCCATCAAGTATCGCCAAACTACAATGGCCCATAGTGGTCACGCGCTAAATTAAAGAAAGCTTTTGCAAAACGGGTCTAAACTAAACAATGAGGTTTTAAATTAATGTATCAATAAATTTGAAAACATAAAGTCATAAAACGAGAACTGATATATACTTGGTTTATAACCAATCTAACCTTATGTCGTTAACTGGGAACCGTTTTACGTGAGGCTTATATCAAATCTAACGACATTCCATAAAGTAGGAACCTCATGCTGTAAAGTGGAAACCGATTTATGCTAGGTTTAAAACAACTCTTACGCTATACCGTAAAATTAGAACCATGCTTTATTTGCGTTATATCAAATATAACATCATGTGGCAAAGCGGCAACCGTTCGTGTATACTTCATCACAAATATAACACTTTGCTGTAAAGTTGGGGGCAGATTCATCCGAGGTCGTAAATAAATTTAACATAATGCCGTAAAGTAAGAACCAATTAATACGAGATTGAAATTAATAAGTAACGTACTAACCTGCAGTTTGAATTGAAAGGATTATATTTTATGCAGATCTTGTCTTGTTTTTGTAACTAAAAATGTGGCGATTTTTTTTTTATATTTCTATAAATAAATAAAAAAGTTCGTGAAATTAAACTAGTCAGGGAGGTTAGCACTTTTGTAGAAATCGACAATAGCCACTTGCTTTACTAATCATGAAAAATGTTCCAAATACATGTAGTCTCTGGAACTCAAGAAATCAATAAAACACTGCCATAATTATATTTCATACTCAAAAGTAAGTTTAAGAATTTTAAATAAATATTATAATTTTTGGGAAGTTTAACACAGATTTAATTTTGGACATAAACAATTATTCTCATCTTGCTATAACTCGTATACATAACCCTAACAAATATACATAATTGGAACAATTTTCTCACCTTCAGATAATTTAATTTAGCTTATACTGAACCATAGAATTATAAGAATTATAAAATTCTAAATTGACATTGAAATATGGTTGGTTAATATAAAAGCATTTTTTGATGACATTTGTGGAAAATCTTTTTAAAAATGACAAAAAGAGAAAACAAAAATGAGTAATGTACAGCCTGCACAATGTATTGTCTCATGTTAAAGAAGTAAAGATAAATTTCAACAGATTTCCAAATCCATATCTAACAATTGAGGTAGTATCACTGAAAGTGACAGTGATATGTAGGTATTGTTTCAAATTTTGCTATTAGTTACTATTTTTTTGTCACTGTTATTTATTAGTAGAACTGTTAGGTTTCCCTCTCATAACATGTAGACATTTGCAAGCACCCAAGCAAAATTCAAGGAATGTTCATAAGATTATTTTGATAAAGATAATACTGTTACAGACCCTTATCTAAAGACAACATTATTTTAAAGAACATAGAATTTAAATTTAAAGTGCTTAGGTAGTGTTGTTATGACACTCACAAAAGCTCATAAAACAAATTTGTATAATAATATTCTCTTTGGGATATTAGAAAGTTAGGGTTAGGGTTAGCTAACCCTAATACATGTCTTTTTTTTAAATGTTAATAAAATCAAAGTATTTGTCAAAAGAAAGTAACCAAACTGACATCAAATGGCAAATTATTGAGATTACTTTTATACAAAAATGTTGTCCTACATTTGGCAAAGACAACAAAGTTTTTCATGTTTAAGTTATAGTGTATACAGTATGCTCATTTGCATTTAACAATACTTTTTAGTGAACCACCCTGTATATTATATACATATATATTAATACAACATATTGCTACTTGTATTGTTTGATTGCAACCATGATGCAAATGTTTTATTTGCCATTAGGCTATTAATGTATAATATATAGGAATACAGTATAACGTAAAATGCAACTGGGCAATTATGCAGAGAATTAAATATCAATAATGTTTATAAAGACACACAGGGGCAGTAAACATTCGTTAGGCAATTAAAAATCATAAACAAAATTAAAAAACAATCTTAAGTATGTATATACATTATTAGAGAAATTTTCTATGTACTTTTACACTGTTTATTAGAGATTCAAAAATAACCTCACAGTCAAAGGATTGATAAAAATTAGATGCTTTACTGATATCTAGATATATAATAGATACACCTATGTACCTAATTAGTACAGAGAAATAGATGCTTCCAAATTTACATTTTTCTGTATTGGCAAAACAACACAACCAAAAGATATATACATATGTTTAGTTGGTTTGTCAACTATACTTTTAATATATATACATATATATCCAATACAAAAGTATAAAAGTTCAGAATATTCTGTTAATTATATACATCATATACAATTTGTGGGTTTCCACATTTATATTTTTAGTGCAAGTATTAAATCAAGAAAATTTCAGAGAAAAAAGGGTTAAATACGTACAGTTAAGTAAAAGGTCTTGCATATGCATATATGTTTTAAAATCTAACTAGCAGAATACAACTAACCATATAGAATTATTCACACTAAAGTATGTTACTAAACAAATGTGGAAGGCAATGGTATGTAAAAATAGAATATTAAACTGTAAGTATGGTTAATACCAGTTAAAATAAAATCAAGGTAGCAAATTCTACTTAGCAATTATTCTCATAAATGTGTACACTCTAATGTGTCTTCATACATTCCTCCAAGGAAAATATTTTTTGTAAAATAAACAAAAGTAAAGATCTATAGACAGATTTTCAATGTTTACATTTTTATGCAACCGCTGACCAAATTTGACTGTGTATAGAAAAGATGAGAGTTTGCTAGATAAAGATTCAATTCAATTCAACAGAACTTTCATTGAACAATTTAATCCATTGAGCAGAGCTTTCTTTGCAACACATTTTCAACATAAATTGTGATTATTTGGCTGAAGGTTTTTCAATTAAAATATTTTGCTATTCAACATCTTAGATGATGTTTTCCCTAAAATTTGGATATATACATAACTGTTCATTGAATTACTTATATATATATAAAAAATATGTTTCAAGTCACCTATCTTTTTGTATTGTAAACTTTTAAACAAAAACTATACCTGTCTTCAGCTAAACATATAGATGTATATATCTTTTCTGGCTATGAAATGCAATGGCCAAGTGAGCAAAATATATATAATCTCAAATCTAAGTCTGCGGAAATTGTTAACTTGCGCTGGTGGTGGAGTCATAGTTGCCATATGCAACTGCAATAATGGTATAAAAAAGACACATTTTACCAAAAAGATAAATACCTCTTTAACTTGTACAGTACACATATATATATATTGAGGTCTATAGTTCCAAAAACAACTACCTATCCATTTTCTTTTCTCATCTCTCAAAACATCTAGGCCTGCGAAAACTTCTGCAGACGGTGGTGGTTATATATAATTGCTATATGCAACTACAACTTTCAAAATAATCAACAATTGTACAATGAAACAATATATGCACATATACAAAACTATCATCATCTCTATTATATGTAGCATTGTATATAGAAATTACCACAGGTTTTAAACACACGTTTTTACATGGAGAACAGAATAGCTAGCTATGTATATATATATATATATATAACAGTATTAGACAAGCAAATAATAAAGTTTTCCTCTTTAAAAAACTATTGTTGTTATCATCACTCAGAATGACTTGAATCACCTTTCTAGCTAGCTATACATAGACCATTTATTTGTTTATGTTTTTTGGCTATCAAATGCGCATGCGCAAATAAGTAGCAAACAAATTAGATCACTTCCATTTTAACAGTGATTATCGACTGAAGTGTATGTATTGAGAAGAAATTAAAGGTTATTGGGGTAATCCAATAGCAGGTGGTTTTAATAACTCTATAAATTTACAATGTTAAAGTAAATTTTATGGAAGAAGGGTGATGGAAGTCACCCGAAGTGACAGTATATATATATATATATACCTATCAATCTATAATAGGTATTAACCTTAGGTTTAGAACACATAAACAGACAACAAATTATTTAAAAAAATTAAAAGAACTAGAATCTTCAGCCTAATTCCCAATTCAAAATATACATATCATATATAAGTATCCAAAACCAAGCACCAAACAAGACACAGCTTTGATCTCCAAGAAAATGTACAAGTGCCCATAAATCCAATAATAATAATACTCCAACATCAAAGAAAACTCAGATATACTACAATTATAACTGTTTATACAATTTGATTCTTGTTTAATAAAAAATTTTAAGTTGTATGTATATAAATTTCCTATGCAAACTGCCTCCGTAGCCAATATTTATTGTTAATCATGAGCAGTGCAAAATTACCGCAATCTGATTGGTTAAACGGAGTGCAATTAATCGTGTATTTTGCACTGT
>JAUEKX010022540.1:0-14504 GCA_031834005.1 Dendronotus venustus
TTTCTCGAGTATACGATCTGGCTTTTCTTAGAATTTTCCATGTTACAGTTGGATGGCCGTGAAGATCTTTTATTCTCTAAAATTCATATATATATTATGTAAATTAGATTCGCTTTTCCACCTTTTCACAAGATTCGTTCACATCTCATCACATTGTATCCTATAGACGTGAGATGCCCAATCTCATTACATTGTATCCTATAGACATGAGATGTTCAACTTTTTTGATTTCACTTTTCACATCAATTTCACACACTTAGATAACTACAATATTTTTGATTTTACCGCCAAGTTGGTATTGCTCTCCCCTGTTCCGCTATAGAATTCTTGATAAACACGAGTGAGAAGGTGGGCGGGTATTTGTGAAGGATTATACTGTACACAAGCTATCGACGTGAATGATTCTTTCGCTAAGAACCCGCTTCGGCAAGCACATATGTAGGAGAGCAAAAATGTGATTTTCTACTGAGAAACACTTTAAGATAAGTGTATTACACTCTCCTTTGTAGATGTTGTCGAACCTCTAAATCTTTGACTAAGGACATATCTGTCTAACATCTATACGGAACAAATAACTTATACCATAAACGCTATCATACTATTTTTTACGCCCTCAAAATTAATAATAAACGACCATGTGCATCGTAATTGAATGACAAAGTTGTCACAAATTGGCCGTCATGGAAACTACATGACAATAATACTCACAAAGTATTGAATTTATTATTATTTATTATTTTTATATCATAGATATAAATAAATAATATATTAATCTATAAAGAAAGTATAGAAGAGGGATTTTCAAAGATACAAAGGCATCGTTCGTATAAGTGTGGCAATTTTTATTTAATTATAATAAACAAGTATACAAATATATTCCAATGTATATACGAAAAAGAAAAAAAATATTCATTACAAAACAAAAAAGATCAATATAGATTTATTGCAGCTTATTTACAATATCATAAAAATGCAATTACTCTGCGATATAAGAATTTGAGGATATATTTACAAACAAACAAACAAACAAATAATATGGTTGATTTGTTTATTTCATTTCCATAAATAGTCGCTGGCCTTTTCTGGAAGATATGTTCACCAAGTTGGCATCAAAAACAAAATTAGCCACAAAAGATGCTAGTCTATTTGGAGATGAAGTTATCTTGTGGTTGTTAAATACCAACCTTATGAGATCCTCTATACATATGTCTTCCATAGCTCAACAAGCGCTACTGTATGTAACTTCAGAGGCGGATCTAGAATGTAGCAAATACATGCGAAGGAGAGTGAAATTTAAATCATCTTGTGCTATTTCTCATTGTCATCACTGTATTTTTGCTCTCCTACGCGTGTATTTGCTACATTCTAGATCCGCCTCTGAACTACTATGTTATTTTAAAAAAAGAGAATAAATCAATCTTTTGTCGTTGTTGCTAAGAACTTGTTTTATTAATACTTTGTTTCTATATATGTATTTTACGCGAAAGAGCATCACAACATATCTCGACACCGCCACGGATTCCTTCCTTTTTCCATGCTGTAAGAGTATTAACAACTGCTTCGATGTGATTTAACCGGAATTACGTGTTCTTGTTCATTGCAAATTGCTCGCCGGTGTTTTGGTTAATGAAACTCACTTTACGAACACGTACTCTTTCGCCGGAATGGTACTTCATATTGGCCGGAACACTCATCTTTCGAGCTTTTCCTTCTTTTTTTGCAGTACTTCCTCGTCGTCCCAACATATTCGGTTGGATACTCAGTTTACGGACGCGTTTCTCCGCCGGAATGACCACATTACCGACATTGAGGTCCGGTTGTACACTGACTTTACGTGTTCTTGGTGCCTCCGCATTAATGCTTGTCGACCGCATCCGAAGTTCTGGTTGTGTGCTGATCTTCCGTTTTGAAATTCCGGTACTGTCACTTATCTTTCGGATGCGAACCGAGAAGCTGGAAAGTTTTTTCTTTTGATCAATTTCCTTCTTTAAGCTCTCTTGGCTCACCGTTAATATTCTGTTGAGGGCCTCCAAACTAAGGCTTCGCTTGAGGCTAAGTTTCTCTTTCCCGTTTTCAACACAAACAATAATTTCTTTGGATGATCTCATATCTAGAAAAAATAATCAAAAATTTTTAAATACTAAACATAAATCTAGTAAATGTTTAATTGATATGAAAAACTAGTTCTTCTGCGAACTTTCTTTCACAAAATAATTTTCGGGACTCGCCATTTTTTAATACCCTCGATCAAGATTAAGCACGAAATTGTAAATAGTCATTTATTACAAACTGCAGTTGTTAACTTTTTCACTTTATATTGTTCATTGTATCATAATAATCAAGGGCAATTTCCTCGCCGGAAGCATATAGCATCCGGAAATATAATCAGATCAGCCTTTCCGCCCACTCATCCGGATGTCGCACAGAAAAGGAAGAAAGCCCATAGCACGTGTGCTGTGTAAATCAAGAAATAAGTAAAGATTACGACGTCACTAAGAGATCCTGGTTCAATCTAAACGCTTTAGATTGTATCACATCTAAGACTTTGTTTTGATAGGAGAACAAAAAAATAATTATCTATTTAGTAAAACTACAAGATATTTGTCTTTTCACTCTCCTTCTCAGTGGCCCCGACCCTCTAAATACATATTTGCGGTTGGAACGTCAAAGCAACATTAATACTACGTTGTTTCAACGTTTTGACGTCTTTCCATAGTCCATGTAACGTCCATGTAACGTCTATATGACGTCGTTTTAACGTTGTACACTGACAGGTAAGGGGAAAATGTCAGTTGATTACCCGCTAAATCTCTCCGACTGCGACTTTTTTGGGATTTCGGCAAATGAGAATAAGGCGCGATTCTAGTAAAAATTAAAAGTTTTTTTTTCTAATTTTCAATTTATTTTTATTTTTCATGATTGATTGTTTGTTTTTCGTTGTAATCAAATGAGAGAAATTCAATTAAGTGAATTAAGATCTTATTATGTTAAGTTACTTATTTGCATTATCAAAACCATTCTGAATAGTATTACAATAAAACAAAATACCACCCTACCCCCCGTCCTGTTCCCCCTTCTAAATGCTATCCAATCAGATATAGCTTAATATCCGTGTTAAAGAAATGTCCAATAAAATACAAAAGTCTTTATCGTTGCGTCTCTCATGATTATGTTTGACTATGTAGATATATGGACGACATAGTTTCCACTTGACAAGATACAAAACAATAGCAAAGGAAAGTATGTAATCCTTACAACAAAAGCCTCATAACCGAGTTCAATTACCAGAACTAATTGAAACTAATAACTCTTTTCACATGACAGGAATTGTCTCTTTTGTTTTATTGAAATTGGCGTTATATAAGAACTGGGTTTTTATCAATTGTTTTTATATTAGTATTAAACAGTGGCATTTTTACCGTTTTCTCTTTTCCCAAATGGAAGCAAATATATATTGGACGGAATTTCCAGGGTGACATGTCCGGTAGGAAATGACGGAAACTCCAATAATAACGGATCTCGCGGATGATAATAACAAAGTGGTAAGTGACGTCACAGTGACGTAGTTTCAATATTGGTTACGTCATAGTATCAAATGTCCATTCTAATTGGGCATAGATGGAAGATCTTGCTTGCATGCCGAATTAAAAATTTAATAAAATTTCACTCTATAATATTACATTCATGCTGACATCTTCAGAAAATGACCAAAATGACAGGCACTGTGATTTTACCCCTGATACTCCAAGTGATTGGAATGGATGGAAAAATGAAAATTTTATTTGTTGCACAAGAGGTCGAATACAGAATTTATTAGATCTTTGAAGTTCGTACTTGGCGAGACAAAGTTTAGTCACGTGATGCATTTTACCCAATAAATGGTGAGGTGGGATGAAATATACTATCGGTTCAACTTTCTTTCAAGTTATTCTTAGCTACAATAAACACCCTGAAATTCCAAGTGCATCGAAGATGAGAATTGGAATGTCTTTATAGAAATGAATTAGAAAAAATAATCTCACCTTTTGATAACTTCCTCATAAGTCCTTTCATCTTTGCTTGGAAACAATAACTCCTTTTTGGTTGGTTCGCGTACGTGCTTGGTGTGTTAATGTATGTGTTGGTGAACGAGTTGGTGTAACGAAACAAAAACAAAACAAAAAACACGACAATGACAGACCAGCTGATTGTGTGCCCGTGTCCTCTTCAATCCTACCTGCAACTAACTGAAGAGACAGAGCAGAAATTCTCCTTTTAATCCCCCTTTCTCTCGAACCCACGCTCAAATAAAAAGAATAGAGAAGACGGTTTCCATAGGCTTCTGACAATTACGTTGTTGTCGTCTTGTATAATTTACATTTTAAACAATTGCAAGCAAATTTCCTCAATTAGTTTTTTTATTAAGAAAAGACAATTGATGACTCGGGAGAACATCCTTCGCCATTTATCACTCTGACCGCTATCGAGGTTTTTAGTTGTTGTTTTTTTTAACTATACAGCATTTTTTGTTTGTTATAGTACACACGACGACACACGACGTTCGAACGACATCAGTTGGATGTGTTATAACGTCAAAACGTAAAAAAAAACAACATCGTTGTAACGACGTCACGTGCCGGCTAGTTTCTTACATTCCAATAGAATAGAGAACTTGAATGCTGAAGTGGAGCACCACACCTACCTTCAGTTCTGACTTACCATGTAAGATTGGATTACCTGCTACTCGTACGCTGAGCGGTCAATGACCGAGTTCAAACCTTTTTGATTACAAGACGAGTAACCAGTCACTAAAAGATACCCTTAGGAAACACTCATAGAGATAGGAGTTATACATAGAAAGAGAAAATACTAATTCGAGTATACTTTCTGCTTACACACGTGTTCGTTGAAAGGATTTTCTTTAAAGTTTTAATTTTTGAAAAGTAAGAACTGTTTTTTTTTTTTTATCAAACTACGCGTGAAATTTTTGATAAACTTTGAACCGGCGTTTTTGATAGATTTCGTGTGTGCAAATCATCAAAAAGGAAAGCGGAAGTACCTTCCTTTAGCAATCCGGAACACTCGCTTCCAATCAAAAGGACTATCTGAATATTTATTTATTTCTTCCCAGGACACAAATTCCCGGATGATCATCAAGGCTTATAAAAACGTCTGCCGTCAAATCAAGAAATTGGGATTATATTTTATCGCATTAACTGTATTTTAATCGGCTGTACATTTTAATCGGCTCTACCAACACGATGTTACAATGTAAGATCAGTAAGGTTTTTGATCAACGAAGTGTTGATTGATAGATTTATTGATTGATTGGACTCTTAAAGTGTTAATCACTCACCCAAATTCAACAATAATACAACTTTTCATAATCACGTCGTCCCATGATTATACTCTATCTGAAATAATACATTGTCAATTTAGCAGGTATGCGCGATTGCTATTTAATAGCATACATTGATGATTAAATACGAATTAAGAGGGGCCCATTACACCCAGCCACTGCATATCAAATCGACGTGACATTAATTAAAAATACATTTTCTTCTATTGGAAAACCATAAATAAAATTGCTCATGTAGAAGAAAATACCTCTATTTTTGCAGTATGAATAAGAGAAATCAGTTAACCCAGCGGCACACGACGTTAGAACGACGTCATTTGGACGTTGTTACGACGTCAAAACGTCAAAACAACGTTGTAACGACGTCGTTCAGTATTTGTAGTAATACAGTAGTTTGGGCTTTATTATTTTCCAATATAAGCATAGACCTTTTGAACTATTGATGGATCTGCGTTTACCTGGCAATAGCAATGAGTGTTAGCAGATGATACAGAAACACGAAATACTTTAGCCAGAAATGACGATAACACTTCACAGCCATTTTTATTAATTTTCCTGCCTTCATTATGACAAATACTTTCTTATTTATCCACGTGACTAATCTGTTGAGTTGAGTTGAGTGAAACGTGCATCAATATTATATTTTGGAAAAGAAAGAGAAAGAACATCCTATCACTAACACAACAATAAGAAAATATTAGTATTCATTCCAAGACACCGCACCGACAGAAAAGTGTGTTGTTTACATCGAGGGTAGACATAGAATATATAAAAAGCCCAGGAATTTGTTTAATATCCCTTAGAACATCATTTTGTCCTTTCTTTGGCGGGCTAAAATTGTAATTATTGATTAATTATTGATTAATTATAATAGCTAGTAATCAGTTAACGCATAGCGATCAATGATCAATTTTATCTTTATGGTTGAAATAATATAAAAATATGTGTTAATAATAATATTAATAAAATAAATGAAGCAAATATTTTGCTACAAAAATTAGAATTTAATCCTTCAAGGTATTAAAATGAAATATTTTTGAAATTCTTCAAATAATTCAAATGGACGATGGATATAGTGTGGCTTCAGTTTTGTTTACTTTTAAATTTTGATAACACAAGTTGGATTGAATATTCACCCTGCGGAAAAACAAAATACTCTACATTTGCTCATACATTGTGGGAATCATCAGACCGTTCTTCGTTTTCAAGTATTCAATTCCTCCCCTGAAGTAAAAACAGAAAGTGTTTTCGTCTTTGGCAGAAAGGATTGAAAGGATTAATTATTTTGTGTACGATATTTCATTCCTGTTTGTTTGTCTTGTTTGTTTCTATTAATATATAGAATGGAAAATGATGTTATGCTTGCTCCTGTATCCTGCCCCAAATTGTGTAATGCGTTTCCCTAAAGTTAATTAGTCTCTGTTGATGTTATATCATTTTTTAATAAGTTATTAATTGGTACAAATTAGCAACAATTGTGTTTCCTATAAGGGCAACATACATTATATATATATATATAAAATATAAAATTTGTACTTTTGATTCTGAATCAACTGCACAAAAAGCTCGGAGTAATCAAGAAACCTTTTACGTTTTTTTAGGTCTCTTTGTATACGTGTACCGCCCAATAAACATGACAGGTCTAAAAAGAAAAACAGGAAAAATTGTTTACATTAATTTCCAATTATCAATTCAAGTTGTTTTTTTAATTACTTTCTGTAATGTTCTGGCATGTCCCTACGTGTTTTATTCGTATTGTTTGTTTACTCAATTGTTTTCTACTGTTTAACAAGAGTTGCTGAATCGTCCAGGTTGTTGTTGCTTTTATAGTAAATAAAACAATTATAATATAATGTTACAATTTTTCTAAACCACGCTGTAGCATTAACATTAATATGGATACAATATTTGGTTTGTATAGTATCTAGTAACACTGATGATGGGTAATTAAGGACAACAATTATCCAATTCATTTCGTTTTACCAAATAAAGGATTTTGTGAAAAAGCTATTTCAGCTTTTTGCTTGGAGGAAGCGAAACATTTTTTTCTATTATCATCTCAAAGTGAAATTTAATAAAGAGCTTTTCGATGTCGTTTCATAACTATAAGTAGCCACCATCTTCCTTGGTGAAGTGTTTTGTTCCATCAATTAAATAATCATAAGATAAAATACTAATTTTCCTTTCGAAGGATAACATCCAAAATATCCTGATTCAGAAGTTCTCGTTTCCATTTCTAATGACGATTGTTTACAAAAGCTTTTCCTGTCGGGAACTCCTATTTTTAAACCCTTCCAAATGTGCATTATGTACCTTTATTAGTCTGAATGTTTATAAAAAGATGGTGGCTTATTTTAACAGAGAAAGGGATATTAACTCGTAAAGCAACGGATAATATGTTAGGATATAAGTTGGATATGAATGGTTTAATATTCAAAGGAAACATTAATATCAGATCAAGACACTAGTGATTATTTTAATGGTTTTTTTTCTCTCTTTTATCGAATCTGGAAGTGTGTGATGGAAATGATGTATGAAATAGTGCATCATATATTTATTTATGGTAGCGATAAAGTGCGCCACCTTGTTGAAGTTACAGTAAACGCAATGGCTATTATTGGGAATTAAAAATCAATGGATATTCCAATATAGTGTCATTTATTAAACATGGCTTTAGATTCCGAAGGGAGTCAGATCAAAAAGTACAACGATAAAGTTTTTGTTGTGTTTTCAGTCTCAATCATTAAGAATTGAATCCATCAGATCATAGAAAAACAATATCTACAAAGCACAGTTATATGCATGGGCCAGACATAATGTCAAAACAAACAATTTACAGCCATATTTTAATTGCCTATTTCTACACAATAGTACACAATACTATTGATGACAAAATAGCATTGCCAGTTATTTATTACTTATTCATTTAAAGATTTATTGCATTCACTCTTAAATTTGGCCAATTAATATGACCGTTTCGATAGATTGTATATCTTGACATTTGTGTCAAACCCTGCATAACTGTCCTTTTGTAAATATGGTTTCTGATTAATATTGGAAATACATGTAACACTGATAGTATAATATGTTTCTTGACGAAGCTTTGTACACCTGAGTAAGAAAGTAAGTATATTGGTCTGCAATGAAATTGTAGAATTAGTTGCAAATCGCAATGCTTAGAAAACAGATCATTCCACAACGTTGACTATTGGCTGTAAATTCTCATTCCGTGAAACACATCTAACTTTCGGACTGATTGATATTGGGATCATTTTGAACCAATATACTCCAATAATACGTATTTCCAATGGCCCAGGTAGCTATTTACGTACTTGAAGATAAATATCAATTATTGATTGATTTATTGATGAATTAATACGCATTACATTCCTGTCAAAATATTGCTCAAAAAAGTCATAAAGTTCAAGGTTCAAAAAGCTCAACGGATATTTGGCCACAGTCTAAGAAAACATTTTCTTTTCTTTTTAAATTGGATAAGTAAGTAAAATAAAAAAAAAAAAATTAATTAATTACAATAAATTAAAAAACAGCCTTTTTTTTAGTTCTGGTTCCAATTATATTAAAATTTGAGAACAATGAGCTGAGGAACTTGTTTCGTGCAATATCATCAGTTCACAATATCAGCTATTAATATCCTCTACTCTATATATTGGGAGAAGTCGCGTCTCGTACTGACACTTCCAATTCTGTCATTATCTATTGTTGTCGTCGGCTGTTTGTTTTCATGGTTTTAATATATAATTTGAAAGTAAAATACAAAGCAAAGTAAAGACCTTTATTTTTTTTAGCTCAATTAGTGGCTAAATATAGATGGCACATTTCAATGCCTTGCTCTATATTATAATTAAGAAATGTTCACAAATATCTCTCAAGGATTTCAAGATGTTTTGGGTTGTTACCAGACATCAATGTTAAATTCAATCACGGAGAAACCATTTACACCAAAAAAAATCAGATCGACTAGTTTAGTAAGACAAGATAAAGTCGCTGTGAAGTGATGTGATGTAACACGTTTGATGTTGTCACGACAATGTAGAGTGTAAACAAAAGTTTCACATTATTTAAAAATAAATAAGATGCCACGAATTATATGACGTAATTATGTGCGAGATGAGCTGGTTAGTTCTGGTTTTGTTTCTAGTAATTAACTCCTAACCAATCTCCTGCAAGAGTTATAAATTTTAAAATATCCCATTAAAACTCATTATGACATTCAGGGAGTAGACCAAAAAATCAAACGGTCCATGTAGATATGGAGATGTATGGAAACTTCTGCGGTTGAGTGGAATTTTCCATAAAGATATTATTACTTTCGTTGATAGCTACTCTCCTCCAAAGAGCTTCGAGTAAGTTCATCAAACTACACTTCTACTAGGGAGCATTAGTAACTTGTGTATACGCGTATAGCTTCTTTTTTGTGTATAGCTCCTTTATCGGCCTCCATTTACTACCATTGCCGGGATTTAATAATTATTTCAGCTGATAGACTAATTGGAATGTTTCCCTTTACAGCCGTTGGACAGACTTACCGATGCATCCCTTTTTAATTTGAAACAGGAAAAGTTTGGGCGTAAACAAAACATTGGAAGTTGAGATTTGATTAACTGAGTCAATACTATTCGTAATGTACTACTGATTTAGATTGCTGCATTTTATCGTTTTAGGCACGTACCTATAATTTACCAATTTACCAATCAATCAATCAATCAACCTAAACTTAGGGGTTTTTTGTAAGGCTCGTTAAATTGTCCAGATTCTCCCATTGTTCAAATTGATCATTTTAATAAAAATTTTGATTGCAACAGCCATTCTATTTACGTTGTATGAGCCCAACTTTCAAAATTGGAATTTGCAGGGGCTGGAAAAAATAACATAATTCTTGTCTTAAATACATCTATATTAATTGTATAGATAATTGATATACTTTTAATGACAATTTCTATGAACCAAAATATCAAATTTAATAACTATTTTTAAATGGAAAGATTTTGCAACAAATACACACACACAGACACAACGAAAACTGAATTTTAAGCAACGTCAAAGTTATGCTTTTTCTTTTCTTTTTCTTTTCAGAATTTCCGCCTGATATTCTTTTAAAATTTATTTTGTATTCTGTAAAGGTTTCTTATGAAGCAAAAAGATGAAGTTCTAACTACGTTTTATGTTATTGAACCAAGTTCCTTCGATAGAACTCAAGTAACCTCTTTTTATAGAACAGCATGAATCAATGGAAAAATATCTTCGTAAAATGAATGTACAAAAACATCTATTAGATATATTTGACAGAAAATTGTGGAGAAATGAGAAACCAGGCTCGGTAATCACAACTCAATTACGCTCATAATTAGTAGACTTTCCTCTGTTTCTGCTCCACTTACATAGATGCAATTACTTATTGTTACATTTTAATCACCTTCTAATTTCCTACTCGTTCTCTTGAAACAACAAAAATGTACACCTTTTAAACAAAGACTTTAATTCTCCTGATTCACAAGACACAGTGGTGAATTGTAATTGGATTTGTCTATTTCTAAAGAGTACACTTTGCAAAGATCATCTATTAATATCCGGAATCTCAAAGAGTTTTTGGGACGAAATAAGTTCCATGTGTCATGCAGAAACTGAGTAATGAGAAAAATAAGAAACAAGGACTCCTTTCTGGAAGGCTATTAACTGATAACAATTGGAGCACAAAAATGTTCTTGTTCAAAACTCTGTGTTTACTAACTCGGCAATACTAGAGGTTATCGATTGTGGGTCTTGGTATGCAGCTTCATTTGCAAAGAGCTACAGAAGGAAAAGAACAACAGTGGTTATTTGTCTTATCTTTACACCAAAATATTGTATGGGAAGGTAGCTAGTAGGTAGGGGTTCTAAGCAGAGTTTGTTTACAACACAACAATACAAAGAAACTACTCGATGTGGAAACCTGCCTTACAACCGCGTGTATTGAATATGTCCAACTATCAACAACATGACAGGCAAATTCGAGGGTTCTATCTATAAGGATGCACAAGATAGTATTGACTTTTCAGATTGAGAAAACAAGAATTTAAATTTAGTTTTTTATGTTGAAATTACAACAATTTTCATTCCGATTTGTACTAATTTTTTTGACTTAATTATGTTTTCTGCTCCAATTATCTCGTAAGTGTTAATAAATTATAACAAAAATTATAGTTGAATTAAAGAAGTTCTACTTGTCATAAAACAAATTGTTTCTATAAGTGTTCAAGAATCTACCACTCCATAATCCTCGGCAGCATTTTATTTGATTAGCCAACACCTGCTAGAGTGTTTCAAAGCGAATCATGTGTCAAATACAATCCTTGCCAAAATGATTGGCCAAAAAAATAAGTTTCATATTGGCCATAATTGGACATAGTTATCCCCTTCTTCCTGTATTATTGTTGGAAGTGGTTTTATCTCAAGAAAATAAAAGTGATTTAAGGGGAGAGACGGGCAGCTATCACTCACTTCAGTGATGGAGCATAAGAGATTTTGAAATAAACTTTTTAAATCCCAATTGAAGCTATTTAAAAAAAAGAGGCTCTCGTTGCCTCTCATTCTCTTAACCCTTACTTGACGTCATCATAGTTGTGTGATTCCAAAACTCGCTGATTCAGCATAGTGCTTTTATTGTTCATAGGTAGGACTTAGAACTAATACGATAATAAAGGTTTTATAGTTTAACGTTTGAATTAAAAATAAACAAGCAAAAAATCCCTCAATGCAAAGCAAAGAAAAAAATTAATTATAGTTTTATCAGATGAGAATTGGATGTAAGTTAGAGATTAGAAACTAAAGATTTGTTCAGTTTAGTGTTCTTGAAATTGAGGCTACCTTTGAAACTGGAACCAAATATTTATGAATTTAGAAAATATTCCTAGAATGAAATAGGTTGATGTTGCACAGTAGAAATCTGAAGTGTATTTAGAACAATAGAGTGGCTAATTAAAGCTCTACGGTGGAGAATAATATGAGTAAAAGTAACAAATTTCTTTGTAAAAAAGTCCTCCCTCGCAGATGAGAAGCTATTTGGTTATTATCAATTTATTTCAAGTTGGTTAAAAAGCAATAGTCTACAAAACTAATAAAGACCAACAAACAAGCTATTTGGTTAGTTAAGAATATTTTAAGGATATTTTACGAAACTATAAATATTTGAAATGTATAATAAAAATTGAGAGTAATTGCAACGTTTTGGTTGCTTGGTTTGTCGAAATTACAAGCCGAAAAGGAAAAATTTGTTTTTTTTTGTGATGGAACCGCACTTAAGTACAAAATCACATTCCCAACCACAAATATCATTTAAAATGAATACACTTCTATTAGAAGTCAAGAGAACCGCAAAGTGGAACTGGGTACAACTTTTAATTGCATAAAACACGATTGCTTTATTATACAGTCAGCAAATTTCTACCAGGTGTCGATAGATTTTGAACTGGACAGCGCCCAGCCGGCTAACGACGTCAGAATGACGTTGTTACAACGTTGTGTGTCGACTGGACGTTACATTCGTATTGTTATGGGTTTTCAGGTCCATATATTCTATATGTAGATCTCAATGAACTCTTTGGTGTTCTTCACTTCATGTGTTTGATGTGTTTTTGCAATTTGTTTTTTTTTTGCTTTACTTCATCATACATCCCAGTTGCCACACGACGTCATTTGGACGCCGTAACGACGTGCCGGCTGGGACACATGGTCGGTGTAATAAGGTAAACAGTTTTTGTAGGTTTCTCTATTCGGTTCGGAATAACCATAAGAAATAACATTACCAATATGCGGTCTTCTTTTTATAAGCAACTTCGGGTTTGATCAGATCTCAAATTGCTCAATTTTTAGCCAATATTTAAATGTAAAGATCTTGCTTAATGGTTGCTTAATGTTATCCGGTAATTTTCGTAATTATAAAAAAAAAGCTTTGACATAATGTGTATTGAAAAGTAAAATTATTACTTTATATTTTTTTTTCGCTTATGTTTATATCCGTTCAGAACTGAAGTGGTTAAATAATTTTTAAAATCTAGTAAGAAGTAACAACGTGTGAGTATTATAACATAACTTGATTTATTCGGGACGTCGCATGGACGTTTCAGTTCGTACGTCCCCGTGTCCACTGGGTTACCACTGGAATTTATTGGCAACTATCACGGTCAATATTTTTGTTATATTGGTAATCTACAGCATAGACATCATACGAGACATAAAAACAAGATAATATCATGCCCACAAAGACCACACCATCAAACTTGATTATTTGCATTCGAAAATTTCCCCATAACCTCTTATCTCCTACACGTTTTTTGTTATATAAGAAATCTATAACCTGTTTATAAGAAACCTACAAGTAGAATCTTCAAAATTTAAGAAACATTCACTATATTACATTGTTATTATTATTTCAAAAAAAAAAAGAGATAAACTCTTTTGAAAAATCTCCAATTTAAGGTTTTTAAGAAACTTTGAAACGTTTAAGAAACAAAATAAGAAACTTTCAAAATTATGCCTTTCACAAGATTCAGGGTCTATAAAAAAAGCAACGTGTATTACTTCCTTATTCTTCTTTTGAGAAAGAAAATCACATGTTTGATAACATCAAAACAAATTTGGTCAGCGGCAACTGCGAAATATTTGAATTCCAATATCCTCCCACTATTGTTTCATCATCCTAATTTTAACTTCATGTTCAATATCAAAAAAAATCTGATTAAACGAACGCCACGTGGACGAAAAACGCCCTCGTATAAAGTCTTGTTGTTAATTAAGACTATTTTATATTACATTTACAATAGTGGTCTTGAAATTTAATAACCTTCTATATTGACACCACTATCTGTATTTCCTTGTCCTAATTTTAGGCTGGAAAATGCATCAATATATTAATAGTAAATAAGAGATCAGGCAAGTGTTGTAAAGGACTCGTTTTTTCAGTAAACAGTTTGCCACATCTGCATTATAATATCAAATTTATAGGAGTCGTTAAGTTGATATACTTTTGTCCCGCGTCCTAATTTTTGACGAAGTTGAGTGATGTTGTATCACAGAATAATCAGTAATTAAAAAAAAAAGATTACGATATTCTAGAATTCAATCCTTGTCTTAATTTGATGTGTAGCTGAAATAATTAACATCAACT
>JAUEKX010022650.1:0-14502 GCA_031834005.1 Dendronotus venustus
TGTCTCTCTTTTCTCCCTCTCTTTCTCTATAACTATATCTCTGTCTGCTAGATACTACATAAAAGAGGTTAAGCCGCGGTTCTGTAACACTCCACCATAATTTCTTTCCACATTTGTATGTACGTGAATGTGAATTGTGTCTTGTTGTATTTCCAGGTTCCGTGTCTCCTCACCTGAGCCTGGTGTTTGTGGATAGGAGCACTGTGGAGGTGGTTTGGCCATTGGCCATGGAAGTGACGGGATACACCATACAACTGGCCGCTGTTGGGCGCAAGGAGGAGGGTGACGAAGACATTGTGAAAGAGAGCCTACCTGCGGAAGCTGTATCTCGTACCTTCTCAGACTTGGGTAATGATAATAATGATGATGATAATAATGATGATGATGATGAGGAGGAGGGTGTACATTTATAGTGCGCTCATATCCCAGGTAAACTAGGCTTTTGGTGCATTTCATCTAATCATTGGAAATAACAGTGGCCATCACCGATGCACAAGTGTATTTATTAGACAATAACAGCAACCAACTTTGTTTTGAATTTACTTTTTCTTATACATCTTATCCATTTACAAGGAATAATTGGGATTGGTTATGACTAGTTTTCTCTCATTCTGAAGCAATTTTTGATGCTTAAAGTTTATTATTATTGGACGGATAGATAGATTGCTACCAAATAAGGAGTGGAATGAATAATCAAGGCTTTATTTTGTTCACCAGATGAAAACACCAGCTACGAGGTTTCTCTGAATGCCCAAGCGGAAGGCAGAAACAATCTGATAGTGAAAGAGTTTCGATTGTCAGACCTGATGAATCAGATGGTGCCCACCCACGTGAAGGCGACGAAAGTGACAGCCACAGAAATCAGCCTGGCGTGGTCTCCGGTGTTGGGCAAAAACATCCGTTACGAAGTGTGTTTCAGCGAGCCAAAGGAGGACAAGATTTGCCGTATGAGGTAAGAGGCAGCACACCAATCGGGGACCAGACATTTTTTTCATCTGCCAAAATTGGGACCGAATAATTTTATCTTTCAGATTTTCTCTGATTTCAGATTTTTAAAACTATCCAAGTTGAGTGAAGAGCCATTAAATATTGTTTCCACAGTGCTATTTCCTTTGGGATGTGACTGATTCTGATTATTTTTGGATTTGCCATCCCTGTAAAACGGCAGCTAAACACCAAAATCTGCCTATTTCGATGCATGAATTGGGATCGGGGCAGTATCATTGTACGGCATAAAGACAGTGTTGTAATTTATCGACTAATTGAATTCACTTGAATTGTGTTTGATTGAGATTTTCTTGTTTTCTTCTTTTGTAAAATATTGCAGTGACCTCAACTCGTACAGTGTGATAGGAGCGCAGCCGTTTACTCGCTACGAGTTCATTGTGCGAGCCCTGCTGACAGACTGGAAGGGACGCTTTAGCAGCAGCGTGATCATTGAAACCAAAAGTGACTGTAAGTGATCAAATTGTATATTTTTTCTGGTTCTTTTTTTTTTAAGTTCAGATTTTCTCTGATTTCAGATTCTTTTACTATCTTAAGTTAAAATGAAAGTATGTGCGTGTAATGTAACAAGATTTGCAGTTATGGGCATATTATATTATGCTTACTTACACCATTGATAGATTGATTGAATGCCTTTTTCTCTGTTTCCAGACCCGTCCCCTCCTGTCAACCTGACGGTGGTGTTGATGAAAGAAGGCTCAGTGGTTTTGACCTGGCTGCCCCCTGCCAGCCCGAATGGGGACATTGATTCCTACGTCATCATGTACGGCAGGCAGTCGGCGAGTAACCCCGGCCATATTGAATGGAAGAAAATCACCGTTACTGGTAAGGAACAAGATTGGGGGAGCAGGTGCTGGAATATTACGAAATATCCAAGAAAGGTATAAAGTTTCCATTAGATGGAAGTATAAATGATCAGTGCCGAAAGACGAAGCCTAGGGAAGAAAATTAGAAGAAAAAACGTTTCTGGTAAGGAAGCTTCGAGTTACCCTCTTCTTTCTTCTGGCTTCTTCTTCTTCTTCTTGGTAATGTAAAAACCTCCAAGGAGAAGGACCGGTCTACATGTCGATCCATAACCAAGTTACTAAGTCACTAAGGAAAAACATTGAGTAATATTCCTCATCGTAATGTTATTATGTTGTTTTATTTATTTGGATTGCCTGCAGTGTATGTCCTCTTTATGTAGGCTGATCACCCCCTTTTCTGTAGTTCTTGATCTTGGAACGTGTTTTATCAAGAAAGGTTATATACATCGCTCACCATTTGAGACTGGGCATGGAGCCTGCTCTATGAAAACAGTATAAGACAAAGGACAAAACTAAACTGTGTATAATCATAACATGTCTCTGTAATATTGTGACCAAATGACAAATTTCCAGAAATGGACAATAAAGATCTATTATTAAAATCTTTGGAAAAAATTATTGTACCTTGATTTTACTGATATCCCTGTCTTCCATTCTTTCACTAATAAAAACTCCAATTCCCAGTGGCAGACGTAACTTGAAATGTGCTTAATGAAATATTCCTTTGAATCTGCAGATATTCATATATTCATTTGTTTGTTTGATTGTTTCTCTCCATGCCAGGTGGGGCCAACACGTACCAGATAGATGACCTAGAGCCGGAAGAGTACGCGTTCAAGCTGGGAGCCCACACCCTGGCTGGGGTGGGGAGATACACAGATGTCGAAGCGATCGTTCCCATTTGTCGCGAGGAGGTGGATATGATGCCCCTTTGCAAACACCACCGCACTCTGATACCCATCAACCCTGGTAAGGAGATTTGTATTTGTGCCCGTTGAACGCTTCAATCGTTGTATCAAACTTTCTCTTTTGTGTGTGTGGCTTCAGCCGCGTAGTGGGGAGATAGAAGGGTTTAGGGTTCAAATCCTAACTTGTCGTAGATCACACAGCAAAGTGACTAGAATTGTCTTAACTTCAGACTCCCAAATTTAGTATTTTTAGACTTGAGCTCTCTCCTTATGACGTAATGGGGCGGGTGGATACTAGTTCTGTTTCTTTTCTTCTAACCGAGACCATTGTTTTTATTGGTCCTAGCATTGTAGGACCTAAATTGTGTTTACACAAATAACAAGATGTAATGGAGCTGTATTTAAAAAAAGAAAGAAATTAAACTTTTAATGTTGTCTATATTTATATGTAGCAGCTGTGTGTGTCCCATACTAAGTGTCTCTCCCTGTTTGTTTTGTGTGCAGTGAAACCGGAGATTGACCTTGGAGTGGAGAAAACCACCAGGCTTGGTCTGTCGACGGTAGACATCATCGCCATCGTCGCTGGCATCCTGATCATCATCTTCCTCATCATCATCACAGCTTTCTTCTGCAGAAAGAGGTATTGTTCAAATCTGTAAATATTTTACCCATTGTCTGATTTCAGACTTTAACAAAATATCCAAGTGGCCAATTTTCATTGGGATATGGAATGTTTCAGACTATTTTTTTTTAAATTTGCCATTTACCCCCACTGTTATTGTTCATGGCATGACTTTCAAATTACGAATTCGTTGATGATAGATATCTATACTATAGTTATGCTGTTTCATACAGTTGTTTTACTGTTTACACATTTACCCAGCGCTTTTTCGCATACTACTAATATTTGAATGTTATGGTTTCTTCCATAAATAGCCTGATAAACAAATAGTGCTGTGTCCATGAAAACGATACTTACCAGAATGTAACAGGTTTAAACTCTATTATTAACCTTACCCCCCCAATTCCAGATGTATGAAAACCTGTGTCCATGAAAACAATATGTACCAGAATTGAAATCTTTTAACCTTACCCCCCTATTCCAGATGTATGAAAACCCGTGACCACGACCCCAACACAAGCCACACCCCCATCTACCCCATGTCCAACGGCCATATACCGTCGGTGTACACCCACACTGGGGGCAACCACCACCACCACCGCACCAGCAATGGCCACGCCTACCCCATCCAGCAGACCATGGTCGAGACGTCCATCCACGAATTCATGCCAATGCTGCAGGTACGTACCTTTATAATTGATATACAATTATAATAGTACAGGCCTGTTGTTTTCCTCCATTCACAAACCCCGCCCCGGAATGCTACGACATCTTTGCACAGGCTTTACGATGGCGGTGACTTCAGCCAATAATTGTCTGATTTCTGCCTTATTTTTCTTACTATCCATGTGGACTGAAAAGCCATTACCAGTTTTTGTTTCCACCTTATTTTCATTGGGATATGAAATAATATTTCAGACTATTTTTTTTATATTTGCCACTTACACCCCTGCATAGTGTGAAGACAACACCTCAATAGTCTAGATTGGCATTCAATTCATTTTACTGGGTTTTTTTTCTTTTTCAAGAGTAGTGTCTTGTCTTGTTATGAAATGTTTCTCAACATATATGTGAGTATTTATAATGAATTTTATGCCTTGTCCCATCTGTAAACTCTGAAAATAAAAGAATTATTTTAAGATTGTGGTAAGTCAACCATGCAATGTCTTTTTAAAAAATTGTTAGCGGGAATCTTTAACATTTCTGGATCCGATGAATAATTTAAATGTTTTTAAACAGAAATGTCTTTAGTTTATAATTTTAATCTTATCGATTAATTAGGTCGATGTTGAATTCTAATTCATTTCCTTTTTCTAAATAAAAATCATCATTCAGGGTGAAAAAAAAAATATTGATTAGATGACCACATGATATACGTCCCTTTCAGGTTGATGAGCATGAACTACCCGACTCTAAAGGAGAAAGTGATTCTATTATCATCCCCAATGGTTTGAGGCTGAATGGCTACGTGAAGCAGTGCTATCGCCCACAACTGACGGCCCTCAATCGCCTCAATAAAGACAACTCGGAGGTATCATCATCAATCTTATCAAACAGAAACAATGCAGATTAGAAGGCAGATACATGATGCAGGAATACATTGTATATAAATTCACTTCAAAAGAAGAATGGGATATAATATGTGTGGCACCATGAGAAAACCCGCCACATGGGTCAATTTTCACATTCTCATTTTATTTACTTTTCTGATTCCCTTGTTATTTCTTATCATTTTGCTCTTTATTTTAGGAAAATATCTTAATTCGGCCCCATAGGTGATTGTTATTGCGCCCAAACAATATATTCACACTTTCTCTTTCGACTTTTTATTTCAGGAAATGCGTGCTCTCATGTCATCCGGTGGCAATGTAATCAACGGGGGGACGGGTCATACGACCTTCATTTCCTCCCTCGACGACATTGGCCGCGGCGGGGAGACCCAGCCCGGAGACCACAGCAGTGAGGACAGCGGCACGGGGTCCCGGCGGGCAGGCCTGCTGGGGAGTAGTCAAGGCATCGGCAGCCCCGCCAGCTCTCCGGGAAGTGGCAGCGAAACCAACAGCAGTCTGGGCCGGCGCCACTTGCCGTCGGAAGTTTTGCGATGGGGAGACGAGATAGGTGGCATGCGCATCGACCCGGCCACCGGTACTGTGATAGGACTGGTCCAACCGACGGACGGTGCCCAGGCGTTGGAAGACGACGTGCTGAGAGAGGAGGAGGAGGAGGAGGAATGGATGGAGGGTTGCCGCAGTCGGAAATGTAGCGACGACAACGCGGGCAACGATCGGGACTCGGGCCACGGAAGCGAAACGAAAGCTCACCACGGTTTGTGTACGAATTCCGAATGCGATGACTATCCGGCGTGCGCTAGTAGGTCGACTACCAATACTATAAACGATGTGCCTGCGCCTTTACAACTACCTCCACCACCACCCCCGCCACCACCACCCCCTCCCCCAGCATCCTCATCTTCTCAGCAGCTAATGTCGACTCCCAACAGCAGCAGCAGCAGCCGAAATAATAAACTGAGCACCAAAATACCTCCTCCATCGTCGGAGCGTGCCGCCGCCAGCAGTCATCATCCTCGGACTGGCAGGCCGGCCCATCGCTTCCTGACCTCCCACTCTGATCTACCTCCACCACCTCCGTCACCCCCTCGCATTGGCAGCCCCTCGGCCACCACCTCCTCCGCCATCAGCCATTCTCCCCCTCCCCCCCCTCCTCCTTTATCGTTCAACGACGACGACCGGGTGGCTGCAGGCGTGGCGGGCTCCAATCGATCAGCGGGGGTGGCCCATTCAGGCAGCACGCAGCAACAACAACAACCCCAAAGGCAATCGGACACCGACGTTAACGACGTGGCGTTTTCCTCCACTCACAAAACCCCCTCCCCCCACTACCCCCACATTGCATGAACCACGAACGCTATGACATCTTGGGACAGACTTTACGATGGCAGTGACGTGCAACTGTAAAACACATACACATAAACATACACACACATACAAAAAACAAACTTACCAAAAGTACCTCATTTGTGTGCTGCATGTTTGCAGCATCTCAGACATTTTGCAGATATACCTCAACAAGAATTCTTTACCTCAACTATATTATTTTTTAAAGAGAACTCATGATGATCTTCTATTTTTTCCTCACTCTTACCCCTTTTTACCCCCCATTCCCCCAAACATAAATATTTTATTCTTTGCCATATTATTATTGTGGCATATTGTTGGTAGCATTTAAATATTTAAAGATACTTTCCCTGAGTTTTCTACATTTGTTTTGAATTTTATTTTTGAATATCGAAAGCTAATGATCTGACGCCATTGGAAAGAAAAAGAAAAAAAATCAAAGTTTATTTCATGTGGCATTCAAAACAGGAGGCAGCTTTTGATTCTGAGTTACCCTGCAATTTTGTTCAGCATTCACAGTTCATTGTGAACAACTTATGAAAGATAGAAAATCTTGTGATTATTTCATGGAATTTAAAACTGTCATTGATTTTTGCAATCTTTCATCATGATTATTTCAGGGATCGTTTATAAAATAAAACAGGAATGCTAATGAGTGAAAAGGTGAGGCTTTCCCCAGTTTCTGTTCGAAAATCAAAATAATATGAAAATTGAAAATGTAGGTTTTGAAATCCTTACGAGACATGTGTGGTTGAAAATCCACATGAAACCATTTCAGCTAGTCAGGGCCATCATTTCTAAGACCAAACTTCTCCAAGTCTCTGTGTAAAAAAAGTAAATGCGGGTTAAAGTTGATACTTTTTGCTGAAGGGTACAAAACCTCTTCGGCCCAATTTTGGCTTAATTTCTTTATCCGATAATTATGAATCGTCTAATTCTATTCCCGCTTTATATAGTGGAATATGTTGTTGGCTTCACTTACTTAGAATACAGCTTTTGAAATGTTCCAATTTCTTCCTCTTGAATAGATTGAATTAAATTATCAGAAATAGACGGATGGCCCTGGAGGATCCAAAAATGCCCTTTGAACTCGTGTCAGTCCTCTGTCACGCAGGGCTCGTTAGCTGACTACTTTGTTGAACATTCTCTTCACACTAACAACCCATGTGTGAATTGGAAGACGAAGAAAAAGAAATTAGCTGAAAGGGAAAGTTCTCTTCACTCTTTGTAATTGTAGACACACCTATTATAAGAGTGTCCATTTGAAAATAAACAAACTGACAACGTTGTTGAATTGATGCGGGTAATTTCCTTTGTTAAGTAAATACTTAAAATTTGCATATGTATATAGGTATGATTGTATTTAATGTTTTTGTTCTCATGATTCTTCCCTGTCCTCTGTAAATAGATCTTTAAAAGATGGTTTATTTTATAACATTGATTCATGCGTCATTTTTAAAAGAATGAAATGTATAACTATAACATGCTCTAATTTTTATCAGAAACAGCCTAGCATTTCGATTATTAATTGTATTGCTTAGTTGGAGTTTGAATGTTTCCAATCTCTATACTCTTTACACACCATCCATCTTAGTTATAGAATGTCAGGAGGAGATGTGTCACCCCCTCTTTTTTTTTCTTCCTTCTTCCCTTTTTTAATAGTTATTTAAGGAAAAGAACATAACCTTAGCCAGGAGATAAGACTACACACACAAGTAGGAGTAAAAATATTTCGATTTGCGCCTCCCCCTTTATTAAATATGGAATTTTATTGAACTGTTTAATTGATTTAAATATTAACCTGAAATGAACATCTACTATTTTGTCCATCTTTGATAGTTAAATTTTTCTGTGACACAAACAGATGGTAGTGGTAGTAGCATGGCCGAGGGATTGAAGCATTAATTACACTCCTGATTCTACGGTCATGGGTTCAATTCTTGCACTGTCCTTACTAGTACTAGTAATCAATGCCACAAGTAACTACAGTTTTTTTCTTTTGCAACCTGAAATTATGGGACAATGTAAAATGAAGTTGTTTTACATTAATATTACTCCTTGTATCAACTTGACGAAAAATTCATGTGTTAATTAATGTAAAGTACTTGTCTTTATTTATTTACCTTTTTTTCTTCTTTCTTCGATGATTACAATTTTTATGTGTGTGTGTGCGCACACGCGCGAACAAGTTACTGACGTTTGAGAATTATTTCTTGAACAATGTTATACCATAACTTTGATGTCATGATCAAGTTGCAACTATTTCTTTTATATAATTCATCTTTTGGGGCAGCTGTATGTATTTGAAGAGGATACTGTGTTGATTGTAATATTGAGGATGTTGGCGGGGACGATGATTATGATAATGATGACGTCGATAAACATATGTTGATGACAATGATTGAAAGATTTAAGTTTAATATGCCATATTTTTACCTCTTGTGCTATCTGTTTTATGTGTAAAATGATGGGCAGTATTTGTCATGTTATTTTTTTTTCAATTTCAAGTGTCTAAAAGACTTTCCACCCTTTTTTTCTTTGAATTGTGTACTTTTCTTTATCGAAGCAACTCCTTGCATTACAGGTCAGGCAAGGGTCATCGTTATCGTTAGTGTTTTAATGACCCTTGCCCTTTGAACTGTAATCTGTATCTAACTCAGCTGAAGCGAAGAAGAGGAAGAAATAGGTCTGAATTGAATTAGTTAAGAATTGAATCTGAAATTGTTTTTGTTTTACCTCATTTTACCTTAATTCTCATGAAAACAAGTGCACTTTTTTGTCCTGGTAGCTAGCAAACTGCAATAAAGGATCAGCATTTTTGCATTTTACTTATTTTCCTCCCATTATTCTTCTTTTTTCTTTTTGTTGATGAAAAAAAAAGGAAGAAAACAACTCTTTGATGTTCTCAATACAAGGTTGAATTGTTAGCACCCCCTTTTCAGTTTGAAAACGAGATATTTCTCGAAATATTTCGACATGCCTGCAGGGAGAAGAAAAAACAGCAGCATTAGTATTGTCAATCTTGCCTACTACTATGTGATCTACACATACCCATTTATCCAAAACACTTTGAGCTAGAATTAAGGCCAACGTTATGTTATGGCGTGACTTTTTTTGTTGTTGCACACATATTGCATGTGAATTGATAGAAATTGAAAAAATATATAATGTTCAAAAATGAATTTTGACACACCCCTCCCGCTCCCCTATTTTGAAAACTACAATAACAATGCTATAATTCATAACTGTTAATGACTATTGCAAGGAGGTAATTTCTCCTTTTATTCTCATTATTTTCAATATTTATTTCCGTCTTCTTTTCCACTATTTTTGTTTTTTGGTTGGTCATTTTGTAAATGTTTGTAAATGCATGTTTTGATGTTGTAATAATTAATCAGAATTTATGGCAGTGACAGAAGATATCGACAACAGCTTATCTTTTATAATTGATTTATTCAATGCATTTTGTGGTACTATGACATGTCTCTTTGTAAATTGACTTTAATAACTGAGGTATCAATCAATCTGTTCAGTGTTCTTTAAGCGTGTTAAGTATTAGATAGGTAAAAGTATCGAGTGATTTTTCCTAATTGATATCTCAGTCTAAGTAAACGGTGTTTGCCCAGTATCTATTTTGACCTGTTACAATGACGCATAAGATCCCAAGTCCTTGGTATGGATATATATATATATCAAGGATATGAAATGCGCAGTCCATACAAACGCTAAAAGATTATAAACATGGATCAAATGCTATTATCTGGAAAAATAGATTTGGTAGAAATTTTCTTATCCGAATGATATGTGGCTTTTGATAATGCTATGTCAAATCTATTTATTGTAACAAAAGAATAGATGGTGCAAAGGCTGTAAAGCTCACTTTGTTTTGCCGCAAATGATAAATGTATTGTTTAATAACTCGTCACTTTGAAGGAGAAGAAAGACAACCTCAAGAATACACCGAGTAAAGGAGTAAATTGAAAAATGGATGCTAATCAATGGTACTTTACTAGAGGATTCATGCATTTCATTTTTATACATTGGAAAGAAACTATAATGGGATGCCTCTGAATTCTAATATGAAATCATTGTAAAGTCATTAGGACTCAAGTTTCGACCGCTTTGTATACAGGAATCTTTAGAACCTTTTGTTTGAAAAAAAAGAAAGAAGAAAAAATATGAACGAAAAAGGCAGATAAAAAAAATATACAAAATTATATAACTTATTTTTGTATTATCGATCGTAGTTAACCGTAAATTAATCACATCATAATATTATTACCCTTCTTTAGGTTAGATTAGTTCCAATAGAAACGGAAACAGTTTCCTTAAAAACGTTTTGCTTCATACAGCAATTGGGTCATCATCTTTGATTTGAATAAAAAGAGGATTGAATTAAACGGAAGAAGAAAAATCCGGAACAAATATTTCGAGAAATGAATGATGATAAAAGTCAACCAAACGTAGTTTCATCAATAATGACTCATCATCCACTGTTTTTGATACCAACTGTAAAAATTGAGACCAACAAAAAGAAAACCTAAACCCCCTGAAATAAATACAATCAAGTCTTTAAATTAAGATGATAAAATTTTATTTGTTTTGCGATGAAAAGGGTGATAATAATAAATCATTGTCCCTTTTTTAGAAGAATGAAATAACATCTGAAGCGAGAATTACATCTATGTATTGTAACTGGAAATGTCAATGTAAAGGGGGTATATGGCATCATTGAGAGAGACAATAATTGTTGTCATCCAAAGGTTAATTGGATGTGATCCCAGTTTTGGTGTTAATATTGTACGTCGTTGGGTCGTTGAGTGTACATTAGACTGTACCAAACTATACCGGTGACTGTTTTAGGCCTTCTGTCCTCGATTCTTTCTCAAATAACACCCATGGAGAGATTTATGCTGCTTTGGAAAACGGATTTAATTAAGACAGGATTAGGTTGTTGTCACGTTTTGTACATTTTGCTGTCAAAAAGTCTCTCTTAGTCTTACTCTACGGTTGAACCGATTGAGATGATCTGTCAATGCCTAAAGTTGTTCATTTTGAGATCTGATTTCAGTGCTGTCCTTCCCTCGTGTTTCCTTTTACCCATTCTTTTCTCTTTCTTTCTGTCTTTGTTGTATTTTTTTATTTTTACCGTATTCTCTCTATGGGCTGGCTTAAAAATACCCGTAAGGGGGTGCATCTATTGGTTTAGATAGCGGATGACAAAAGGGGACTGTTCCAAGTCATAGCTCGATGCCTCAGGCTATACCCACTAGAACGGATTTACTACTTTGCTGCGTGTCGGTACCATCATTTTGGGCCGTCCTGAATTAGATTAGATAATCTATTGGCTGCTGGCGCCAAATTGCGATCAATAACTGGGACAGGTCCTTAGTTTTTAGTCAGATTTAATCAAGATTTGATCTCCAATCCACGCATGTAGCACCACGACCAGTTGTTGTTGTACTTGACTTCTTTCCTCCTCCTAGTAGTAAAGTAGCCGACTTTGTCATATAACTTGTAGAGAGAGACAATTTTCGGAAAGGAATGGAATGTAGTCCATGGTTATTGGCTATTCATGCCCAGCATTGGTAGTAGGTGCTTTAGCAGTGAAGAAAGTAGGTAATTGATCTACCTACCACAACTACCACTCTCGACTAAATCTAGGCAAAGTAAATAGTTTGTGTGTGTTTTTATAATATGCAAAGTAAGATGTCGAAATGATGGTTCATCAATATTTTTGATGTTAAATTCCTTTGTTATTATATAGTCCAAATAGACGGCCACCGTGGAAAGGTCTTTGTTGGTCATGGGTGCAGGGAGCGAGGTTGGCAAAGAGAGAGGTGTGCGTCTATTCGGGAGGATACGGTATATTATTATTATTATTGTTTTTCTTCGGTCATAAGAATCAACTTTTTTGGAATTTATTCCTTACGGATCTTAATCTTTAAAAAGTTGAAGTGACCCCATTCTGCCAGTTTTTTGAAAATTGATTCAAATTGACATTCAAAAAGGATCGATTGTATATCTACCTCACTGATTGCTCAGGGATAACATAGCAGTCATTTGAAAAAAAAAGGGAGGGGAATTGGGTGGAAAAAAAGGATTGTATCCTTGGGAAAAATAAAAATAAGATCATAATTAATGAATCATTCATAATTTCATTCACCATGTTTCATCAATCAACAATTTTGTCACCTGTAACAGTTATCTGATGTTTGTGTATACCATTATTATTATTATTATTACTACTACCTACTACTACTACTACAACTACGATGTCCTTTTGTGTTTGTATATGGTTAGGTTATCATTATTATTATTATTGGTTTGTTCTTTCTCCGATTCATTGGTGGCTATGCTGTTCTATTTATCCATTTGGACTCTGCTGTATTTATTTTCTCAGTACAATCAGGTGGTGCTGGTTGCCTGACAATGATGTTACGTTTGTGCGGGAAAAAACTTGCACACTGTTTTCTTCTTTACTTCTTTTTTTTCTTGATCTGGAAATATAAGGAGAGCAGTTTGACTTTTGAGAAATGTCTGGGATTAGTTTCTATTCAAACTTAGCCCCCCACCCATCATCTTGCAGAAGATCTGTTGTTGCATGTTTATCAAACATATAAATTACTATTGTTTAATAATAACGTGTCCCTATTCTATTTACATTAAATAAAGAGGAATTTCGCAGGAAAAGATGCATTTTGGGGGGGGCAATGAATTGATGTAGCAATGAACTCTTCTAATTTGTTTTCCATTTTCAGTTGTAAGTAACTTGAGCAGCACAACTCCTTTAGCACTTGCTATGCAGTAAATGATCGCCTTTCCCCCGTGAATAGTTTCAGTCCACATTTGATTTCATTTTTATTATTAGTAACAATGGACTGTTTCCATTATGTGTGCATTTATTAGTCTCTCATTGAAGCACTTTGACCAGACCGACAACCCAAAGCATGCGGCGAGGAGGGGGGATCTGTTTGCTCCTCCTCGCCAGAAAACTACCTTTTCCTACTTTTGGATCAGATTTTTCAATTTTATCAAACTGCATTGTATTTATGCCTGTAAATATCCATATGTAATTTTTTTTTTTCATCTTTGTCATTTTAACATGAAAAAAAAAGGGTTTGGGTTCTTTGTGATGTTAAACATTAGTGATTATTCTTCGATATTTCCTTTGAATCACAAATGCCAATACTAGCTCAGGAGTTTATTGACAGATCACATTATTTGTTCCTTGTGTTGTCATGTTATCATTTATGACAGATCACGTTTTATGTGTCCTCTTCTTCATTAGTATGATACTCGCATTGCACAATTCCCCCCCTCCCCCTCCTTGCCCATTTGTCTCCACTACGTCATCACTCCAGTTTGTGTTGTCATCTGCAAATTTTTTAATGTATTTGTGGATTCGATATTTGTTTGGTAAATCTTTTCCATTTTTTTTTGTGGGTATGTGGGTAATTAATCACATTGCTCTCTACTCCTATTTTTGCTGTGAATTTGTTTCATCTCGTTGTATCCTATTTCCTTTTCTGGTTCACATGCCAGAGGTTCTCCGTTTATTCTTGTCAGTCATAGGTGTCTCGACTGTCGAGCACCTTCCCAATTCGCCCTTAATAATATATTATAATTATATACTGTCTCACTATTTCTTTTGGAGTGAAAAATATTACATTTAGATAATAAAAGACAAATTTGATAAAACAAATAATCAGATTAGAAATGCGCCAGGAGTTAGTAAGACATGAATTGTCATGGATTTTTAAAACAGTGGTGGGTTTGGAACTGAAAAAATTTCGAATTGTAATTGTAATGTCAATTGCAACAATAGAATTTAACTGTTGAGATCGGCTCGTTCTATCAGTAAAGTACCTCTTTACATGACAATAACCATCAAGATTTTTAAAAGTACATTGTAGTGGAAGTTGTATCAAGAACTAACTGAACATTTAGAATAAAAAGGGTTTTAACGTGTTCTTAAAATAAATTTCTCCCTAATTTACAATTCATTGTTTTTTGTATCGACCTTTGTAGAATTAATTGAAAAGGAATTCTATCCGGTTGTAGAAAATTATACCTCTCGGCTTGTGCCCAACTTGTCAATGTCACCATTTGTCTCTCCCCTTTTCTTTCTCCTCCCCCTCCCTCTCTTTCTCTTTCTTCTCTCCCTCTCGTGTCGTACGAGGCGACTAAAGGGTGTTGCTGTCCATGGTTTCCGCTTCTCTTCTTGGTTGCTGTGGCGGCATCTT